>JAUELE010175686.1:0-13664 GCA_031471655.1 Diodora aspera
TTCTCATATATCTATCCATGGTGACGATTCTTTTACGGTTCAGTATATTCGTTGCTTTGGAGACATATGTGTTATGCGTTGAAATGACAGCCGTCGATTCATGTCAAAGATGTCTAGGACACAAGGGCGAATAACTCTTTGTGTTCAGATCGGAGTCGGACTCACAACAGTCATCTGGCAGATTGCTGGGACGCCATTCAGATCGCTTTGTTATACCATGTTCCTTTTTAATAAGTAATCTTACCAACAGTTTCAGAGATGCCAGAGCGATGGAGGCATCATGCAGACTACGTAATCACCCTTCTTGGATTCAGCATCGGGGCTGGCGCATTTGTCAGGTTTCCCTTCATGTGCACAAGAAACGGTGGAGGTAAGAAGTACTCACACAACTGCTTTGTTCTGCTCACTTAATGAGATCTGAAAACAAATGCTAAGGTTAGATCACCACGTGCCTACTTAATGGTAACGACCCACATTGTAACACCGTTTGAAATGCATTCAAATTCATTGCTCATGTTCCCATCGTACGTTCAACAATTGATGTTCATTTCGAATTGTAATCATCCAATTTGTAAACATGTTCACAATACGTGTTTGTGAATTCCTAAATGTTATAATGCAAATGTTGACATCACCACGTTTACTCCCGGGTGGAGTCATAAACCCGCTACACCATTTGTAATACTTCAGAGAGTTGAAATGATGTTTTACGTTGCAAGGGCAATATTTCAACCATAACGCGACGTGATGTGCAAGGTGCACATCGAGCGAAAAGATAGTTTATGTAAGGGATCGATAGAAAGGAAACCGAAAGCAAAAGATCCCCATTTTAGTCGCCTTGTACGACAAGCCTTGGGTTACTAAGACCATATTATATCTGAGTTACGACGTCACTCCCCGGAAGTCCCACGGGCTAATACTTCAGAGACAAATTTCAGTCAAAGAGTCCAAATTATGCGTAGGCATTATTATTTCTGATGATTCCCAAACATATCAAAGCACATTGAGATATATTTCGGTTACCTCACGGCGTCCTTCACATTGTGACTCTTGGGAGTGACTCTTTTATTGAGAAGGTCATTGTCACTTGACGTCAACAGCACACCTCAAGAATGATGATGAAATGAATAAATATGACTTTGAGGCAAAATATTCTTGAAAGGTAAACATGACTTCCACTTTGAGGCAAGCTATTCTGGACAGGTAAACATGACTTTCACGTTGAGGCAATGAGACAATGTCTCATGAAACGTTTTAAAACCAGGTCTCCCCATTAAGGCAATGCTCGACTCAAACACGTCTCTCCACTTCTAACAGTGAGGTAATAACCAGAGTTTAAATAGAACAAGTGTTTTGCATTATCACAATGAGATAATGACAACAGCTTAAACAGAACCAGTTTTAAATGTGCACTGGGACTCATCTGAGAACATTACACAGGACCACCGACGATTTCCCCAGTTCCTGCGTCGTGTACACCTGTTGCGTCTATTGGCAATGTCGCGATTGGTCAATGGCGGCACTATGTGATGCCGTCTAGTATGTATATGGGCATCGTGTAGGCGATTTTTAAACGTCTGACCTGTCACGTGGACACCAGTAGCCTGGTGTAAGTTTGCAGCAATCTGATTTGCTGTTTGAGTGCGATTTCACAGAGTCTGGGTACGAATGAACCTATCCTGGGCTCTTGTTGTTGACCGTGGACACCCTGAGCGGCGTCGATCATCAACATTATTGGTTTGGCTGTATAAGTCTGCTTCATAATCTGCTAATTACAAATTGGTAAACATTGCAAAAATTGGCAACCTCAGACTGATGGCTGCCAGTATCAAACATACCAATGGCTTGTAGACTTTCAGCACGTTGGAGACGACGCAGTTACGAAAAACAACAATGTAAGGATGTCACCGATAATCATAATGAACAAGGATTACAGTAAAAAGCTATCAGAATGAAAGAAATCTCGATCACAAAGGAGTAGATGACCTTTCTCTACAGTGTCAAATTCCAATATGCATCCCGGCCACGTGTTTCGACGTGCTGTACGCGCGCACCATTGGCTGCGTTTTGGTGCTCTGTTGTAGATCAATTCATGTTATCTTCATTGCAGTCTGTTATTATATCGAAAACAAATCATTAATTTGTTATTTACCTTGAAATTCCAATATCCCCTACTGACCTCGTTTTAACTTCCATACGATGCATTGTGGAAGAGAAATAGTCAGTGACAGTAAACGATCAAGATTATTTGTTTTATTTGGGATTAGGCTTTCTTGTAAAGTAGTTATTCTACTACAGTTTTCGACTGAGCCCATCACAAAACAGTAACATAATAACTTTAGTCCAGAAAGTGTAATCTCCAATAGAATGAATAATTAGTTTTAATGGTATTTTTATTGTAACCATTTACCTTATTTTCATGTGCATCAGTAGTAATGATCATGCAGACTTACGTTCCTTTCAGGTGCGTTTATAATTGTGGCCGTTCTGTTCACAATCCTTGGTGCTCTTCCTACTGTATTCGTAGAGATGGTCATTGGTCAGATTAGCCAGTCTGGTCCGGTAAAAGCCTGGAATATTTGCCCTCCATTTAAAGGTAACTCCAATGATACACTCGGTGCTCTCTGAAAACACGACCTATCTCTCTGGTAATCCGCCATACTTCGCTGTTATGGAGTTCGACCCACCAGGGCTGGCTCTTCTAACGTTTGAATTGACCATTCTTAGAGCTGAATACGTTTCCGGGGCTAGACATGTCTGAAACATTCTATGTTATGGTAAAAACATGTACTGTTGGTTAGATATTATAAAAGCGTTTAGCTCAGTGAATAACGTCGTGACCTCATGATCCATTGAGACAAATGCATGTTGTATTTGTTAATAGACTCCTCAGAGTACCACCACACAGTGACTCCTAATGTGCCCGCATGAACGATTAATCGTAACTGCATGGAGATAACGAAATACTATGATAAAATTAGTGGCACTTCACAGCGTTGTCCTGAATGCAGATCGGACGTTTTGACACTCTTGCAAACGATCGAGCATCTTGTTGAGGGCAACAGTAAATGTTTGACGTTGTTGCAGTTGAGTTGAAATGATATTTTACGTTGCAAGGGCAATATTTCAGTCATAACGCAACGTGATGTGCAAGCAGCACATCGAGCCAAGAGACACCCCTTATTACAAACCACGTCAATTTCTTATTACATACATGTATCACGTCGGGCTTTTTATTACAAAATACTTCACTTTTTAGTACAAATCACGTTGTTAGTACAAAACACGTCATTATTACAAAACACGCATCAACAGCGTTTCGTGTATCAGTGTTGAAGTCTGACACGCCATCTCAATCGATTTACTATACTGAATTGCACGTGTTGTAGCGGTTGTGCCCAGGACATGGGCTCTTCATTTTCCCGCGTGTTCACACACACATCTGCCATGGACAAGTATTATTGTCCAAGTAAAGTGTAATTGTGTTTGGGTTTCGTGTTTCCGGTTGATTTGGTTTGATTTTGTTTTGCAGTTTTTATATAGTTTTTAAATGGGTAAAATTTCCTTTGACCTTCAATTTCCAACGACAGAGCCCTTTCTAGCCTTAAAAACTGCATAGAACGTCCGCTGAATATATGCTGATGGAAACAAATACGGGCATAACATCCACACTTTATTATCCATGTATACTACTCAAAAGAAGCTAAAGAGCACCTGACATAATATACATGATTTAGTAAATTGGTCATGGTATTCTGGTGTTGCAACATACATGTACTATCATCTAATGTTTGGCAACATGCTCAACTATGTCTGAGGTATTTCCGGTTCTCCTGGCACTTTCGAGGAAAACTTTTGCTAGTCATGTAAAGCACTTGGAAACATTAAGAAAATACAGGAATATTGTCACACAAACGCAACGTTGCACCGGATCTTAGCAACAACCAACACAACTGTCATGTTCAGCATATGAATGTGGGGATGCTCGTGGTGCAAGTGCATGCTTTCACTATAAAAAGGCGATGATAATGATGATGCCATCATGATTACACTTTCCAAACTCATGCCACAGAGGCGACATTTGACTGATGTTGATAGAGTGCGAGCTATTGCCGGGTTCCAGGGTAGCCTTTCTGTACGTGAGGTGGCCAGAATATTGCAGGTGTCCCCCTCTGTCATGCATACCCTTTGGCAGAGTGCAGGAGCGACACCGTTCTGGAAGACCAAATGTACATATTTGGGTATTCTTATTATTTGTATATTTACTGGAAATTTGGTTTTCACCCTTACGGGTTGCTGTCGCCGCCGAGCAGCACCAATACCCATTTTCAGCTTGGCCGACTGGGACAAGTGGAGTTAAGTACCTTGTCCAAGGGTACAGCACGGCGCGCCGCTAGCTAGGATCGAACCCGCGACCTAACAATCGTGGGATCACGAGTCTGGTCCGAAAAGAGCAAAGCGGGCCAATGTTGCGTTGTCCATTGACGACCATGGACCCAGCCGCCTCTGGCCGCTCTGTGACGTGGAAGCAGACTTGCTCTGACGCGGAGGTCGGGTGTTTCCTACTCTCAGCCGGTTCCTCACGGTTTGGTCGCTGATGTTTGTTCCAGTGGTGTTCCTCAGTTGACGTCGTAACTGGTTAGCAGCGACAGTTCGTTCCCGCAATGCCGCCATCAAGAGATAACGACCTTCTTTCCTTGTAGTGGAACGCGGACGTCCTGACTTGAGTCGCTCACGTACAATATTCGTCTGTTGGAAACGTTGACGTATTGTGCAAATGACAGATGAACTGACTTTGAGTCTGCGACCAGCTTCCTGCACTGAAAAACCTTCATTTAGCCAGCCGATTGCCCTTGCTCTCTCCTCAATGGTCAGATGTCTTTTTGGGGGTATGTTGATGAAGTGATCGAAAAGTGAACCACCCCATTGCTTTGTAAAGCCTAATTTTGCATGTGTTATGCGTGAGACATGCGCATTTAATGCGAAAAGCACGTGCATGAGTTTCATGCCAGCCGCATTCATGCAATCACAACTAAATGGTATTGGAAAATAAACCGACCTTCAACGTAGTCTAATGACCTTCATCGGCATCAGATGCTGGTGTTTTGGGTCGAGAAAATGATGGACACGGACACTGTGCTAACATCTATTCCCAGAGCCTATAGCAAATTGTATTGGCATGATTAAAAGAGGACAAAAAATAGGGGTGTTCAAATTGTTTTGATTAGTTTATTATGTTTTACTTACAATGCATTTTAACGTCTCGCTGTCACTATATGGTGTGCTCTTTTGAGATCGAAGTTGAACATTTGAAATAATAATTGTTTCACTTAACACTGTTTCCAACCACCGTTGCTATATTTCTTTCCATTGGTATATATGTGGATTCTTTATAGCTGATCTCGGACAAGACACTTTTGTTATAGAAAGAAACACTGCAATACCAGATGTTCATTATATGTATGTTTTAAGGAATTATGCCACCCCGTTGCATTAAAGCGTTGATGTGAATACTCTATTTCTTGTTACTCTTAAAGGTATTGGAGTTGGCGCCTGCATTGTTCTTGTATTAGCCACAAGCCACTACACAGTTACCCTGGCTTGGTACGTCTATTATCTGTACTGGTCGTGTTCGGCCAGCTTACCCTGGATGCATTGCAACAACGAATGGAACACTCCAAATTGTTTCACCGGAAGCGTCTTCAATACGTCAACCGTCACCAACACCACCTCAGGGCCTATTGAATCTTATGGAAACTACACGACTTTTAGGGCAGCCGAAGAGTTCTGGAGGTACACCTTCTTTCAATGTGTCTGTGTGAACAGTTTAGTAGAGCACTAACAAATCTTCCCCAACAATGACCGCACCATGAGTGTGCTAGATAGTTGACCAATAAATCGATAACTACACTGAAAACTTGTAGAAGCCGCCATATTGACTGTGCACGACTTCATGTTGACAGCTTGATGTGACGCCCAGCGCAATGAAAATGCTGATAGTAGATTGAGTTAAGTAAGGGGACTTTATTGAAAGCAAAGGGGCAGTGAAGACCAGGGTCGAATATGCACAACAAGCAGCTGTCTTGAGTACGTATATTCAATTTGACTCAAAATAGTCAAGCCATTTAGTTCTTCATAATTTACCCTGGATAAGTTTACTGGAAAGTTCAAAATAAACATAAAAATGCAAACGTCCCAACCTTCTTGGTGCCGATCGGATCACCATCTACCAGAAACGATTCGAGCAGAATATGAATGACAATGACAGAGGGATGAAACAATATGACGTCAGTGACACACGTGTTGTACACTGCGACAGAGTGAACATAGGAACGCTGATGGTGTATCTATGTTGTTCAGTACTTGTTAAAGACAAAAGTCTCTGTAATGCTTGGCTGTTAAATCCAGAAGCTGGAATTATAACCTGATAGTCCTGTGAGGCTTCTGTTTTTTTAAACGAGTACGATGCTAATATAGTCAGTGAAATATATTTCCTGGATCTCTTTGTAGGTTTCACGTGTTGGGAATGACCCAAGGACTTGAAGAAGTTGGTACACTCAGATGGCATTTGGTGATCTGCCTCGTTTTGATCAACATCTGTGTTTTCTTTTGTCTGTGCAAAGGTATAAAGGTGTCGGGGAAAGTAAGTATTGTTTACACTTTGTTAAAGGGGCTTAGATCGGGGAACTCACTGTGGTGCAATGGTTGTTTTGGGCGTGTATCGTCACTTATAGACAACGTTCGTAGGAACATTAACTTTGGTCCATCTTGACAATAACGAAACCTAAACTGAAGGGTAATGCAAATTTATTTTTATTTATAATTAATAGGACAGGTGCGCGACATAATTTAATTACAAATGGAATTCTTTGATGGGAGATACAGAGAAGAGACTATTTAACAAATACCAAAATCGACATGATATCCTGCCTGAAACAAAGGAACAAAGCCTTTATGGCTACTATTTCAATGTTGCGAATTTTACGTGGCATTTGATGTATGCAACCAATGCATTTGTGATTATATATAGACGTTACATATTTTAGTTTCTAATACCAATAATGTTCTCATCGTATGACAGACCTATGCTTATAAAGTAGGACGGGTTTGGTTGTGTGTGCAATGGAAAGAAGATCAATAAGATACTTACTGAGAGCAATTTCTTTTAACAGGTGGCGTATGTAACTGTGCTGGTTCCATACTTATTAATCACCATCCTGGTCGTCCGTGGCTGTCTACTACCCGGGTCAGGAGATGGGATCTACTTTTACCTTCATCCGAACTTTCGAAGGCTGCTGGATCCAACAGTATGTTGACTTGCGACTCATTATTTGATAAGTTCAGTAGTTGCAAATCCAGTGATTCAAAAGCTTCAGTACCTTTAGTAGTTCTAAAGCTGCAGTTGCTTCAGTAATTTCAGTGATCGAGTACATATAGATTCAGTCGTTCCAAAACTTTAGTAACTTCGGTTGTTCCAAAGATTCAGTGGATTCAGTAGTTTCAAAACTTCAGTAGATCCAGTGGTTTTAAATATTTAGTAACTTCGATTGTCCCAAAACTTCAGTAACTCGTTCCAAAGATTCAGTGGATTCAGTAGCTTCAACACTTTAACAGATTCAGTGGTTTCAAAGCTGTATGTAGATTCCATACTTCAGCATTGGCTGAAAAGTCGTGGGTGATTCAGTGGTTACACAGATTTATTATATTCTGAGTGGTTCCACATTCTCGAAATCTAGGTGAACGGTTTCCTGAGATGCCCTGGATTCACTCCTATTCATCTCCAGCTGGACCAATCAGTGAGGCTTCCACGGCGAAAGCTTGCGTCCAATCATGTGATGATTCTCTCCTAAATCTTGGCGAAGTGAAGATGTTATATTTATCATGTTTGAATTTATCAAGAATTACACCTCTTGCTAATTCCTCTCTTGCAGGTAATGCATTTCATTAGTTGTTTATATACTCTTCAAACAAGTAGGTAGCTTGGAATTTCAAGGTAAATAACATAACCTCCTTCAACGGCACAATATCCATAGGATGCCCTGGCAAGCAATGAGCCCTGACCTAACCTCCATTGAAAATGTCTGGGACATATTGGGCCGACGTGCGCGTCAACGTGAAAGGCCGACAGTCACGCTAGATGAACTTGGCCAGTCGTTGGTGGAAATTGGATACCTGGTCGGAAGTGATGGAAATGTGGAAGTTAACCTTCTAGCGCCTAACTAGCGAATGTTGTGGATGGTACATTGTTCCAGTGACCAGGGTAATACTGTGTAGCGGATACGTGCGCATTATAAATATGCATTATTATTATTATTATTATTATTATTATTTTTACTCAATTGAAGAATCTGATTGGTTTCAAAAAGGTTTGGATTCAAGGCTGCAGCTATTCCGCACTGAGCATGGGCGTTGGTCAAGGAGTCATTGTAACACTCTCATCTCATAACAAACGAACGAACAACTGCTTTAAGTGAGTAAACCATCGTGCTTATGAGTGTTATTGCATCGTTAGTCATTTGTAATAGTGGCATATATTTTCAATTCTAATCGCACATCGAAGTTATTTGTTAATGGCGTAAAGGATGACTTGGTGCCATCACACGTACATCTTTTGCCGCGAGTACAGTGCAGGTGCCATTGAACGTATTGTTAAGAGTACTATACAGCTGCCAGTACACATATAGCCAAGAGCGGTGTACATGTGCCATCACACGCATAGCCAAGAGTAATGTACATGTGTCATTAAACGTATTACCAAGAGCGGTGTAGAGGTGTTGTTCAGCTTATTGCCAAGAGTAATGTACAGGTTTCATTAAACGTATTACAAAGAGCGGTGTGCAGGTGTTATTCAGCTTATTGCCAAGAGTAATGTACAGGTGTCATTAAACGTATTACCAAGAGTAGTGTACAGGTGTTATTCAGCGTATTGCCAAGAGTAGTTTACAGGTGTCATTAAACGTATTACCAAGAGCGGTGTAGAGGTGTTGTTCAGTTTATTGCCAAGAGTAATGTACAGGTGTCATTAAATGTATTACCGAGAGTAGTGTACAGGTGTTATTCAGTTTATTGCCAAGAGTAATGTACAGGTGTCATTAAATGTATTACCAGGAGTAGTGTACAGGTGTTATTCAGTTTATTGCCAAGAGTAATGTACAGGTGTCATTAAATGTATTACCAAGAGCGGTGTAAGGTGTTATTCAGCTTATTGCCAAGTGTAGTGTATACCGGTGCCATCGAACGTATTACCAAGATTAGTGTACATGTGCCAGTTAACGTATTGCCAAGAGTTGTGTGCCAGTTATGTTAAAAATGATGCCAAAAGACTTGTGCCACCGACATTGAAGTCATTGACTGGCGATGTGTGCTGGTACCAATACATTTAATGCCAAGAGTTCTGTGCCAACGCCGTTGAAATGATGTTTGTTTTCGTTAAGTTATGAACACATTATCAAATCACTCGACATTTCAGTCCCAGTTCTGAGACTGATAGTGATGTTTTATTAAAAAACTAAACATGCGTTGATTCGTTTTTCAACTTTCAGGGATGCGGTAGTGATGTGTGCAGCAGATGTTGGCACGGGAATATATGCCGGATTTGCCTTTTTTGCTGCGTTGGGTCACATTCAATATTTAACTGGAAGATCAATTGAAAGTTTTCAGTCATCTGGTAAGTTTAATGTTGAGCGTGCACATTTCATATATACTGATCTGATTAGTTGATTTAGTAAGGTTAAAAAGCTGGTCATTTTCATCATCAAAATCCAGGACATAATGACTCCGCCAACGTCCGTCACGTACCCTGGGTGTACTCCTATTTACCATAGTCGTTGTGTGTGTGTGTGTATGGGAAGTCCAAATCTGCTAAATATAGACAATCAATGAAATGTCGCATTCATGACACGAGAAGTAATTCCTGAAAATTTGAAACACCGAACAGCTTTACTTATTCTGTATATCTCTGTCTATCTGTATGTTTGTCAATACACAGGTCTACCAACTTATCCATCCATCCATCCATTAATTCATTCATACAATAATGTCTGGATATCTATATTTGTGTATTTCTGCCCCCCCCCCCCTCCCTTTGCTGTTGTCATGCTCAACAACTTCTTTGAAATTCCTGTTACTTTAATCATGATATTTTCAGGCTACAGTTTGGGGTTACTTGTGTATCCCCAGGCTCTGTCGGTGCTTCCCGTGCCCCAGGTCTGGTCTTTCATCACGTTCCTCATGCTGTTTATGCTGGGAATAGATACTTTGGTGGGTTTATTCCTTGGTTTTGTATTGTTTCCTTTATTGTATTTTCCATACATTAGGAAACGTGGAATCAATGAGAGCTGGCAGTCACACGCCGCAAGAAACAAATCGAAAATAACAGTTTAATAAATGATCAAATACAACATAAGTTGTCTTATTTGGGATTACACTTTCTTTACAAGTAGCTATTCTGCTTCACCCGTTCGGGATTCGAACCCGCGCCCTCAGGTTCAGACACCCATTGCCAGCACCAAAGATCAGCGATGGTAGATATATTTCTTGGTTTTGCATTGTGTTTATTTCGCATACGTTAGAATACTTAGAATCAATTAGGGCTGGCACTTAAATAATAAAAAAAACAAGGAAAACTAACGTTAGAAAACAAGGTATCTTCAATTCATTACACGTGGAAACACAGATGTTGCTGACATATCTGAAACCCGCTTTTGACTTGTATTGGGGCACTGCTTTCGAAGGTAACATCAGCTTTTGCCTCACATCAAGCCTTTGTTCTACAATGTACCCTCCTAATTAGTGCATATACATGTGTTCTTTTGATTATCTCCGATGTGCAAATATCTATGTGCTCAGCACCAACTGATTTGATGTTTTAATCACACACAAATCTCAGCTCTAAGTTAACAGACACCATCATGCCCAGTGTTATGAATGAATGAATGAAATGATATAGATAGGTGAATAAATACAATATCAGAAATCGCAGAAAAAAACAATTTATTGATTTATCTGCAGATAACAGTGAAAATTAATGTATAATGAAAAATGTTCGATGAATGAGCTTCTCACTGCTCTATGTGAGGCTTATGATACAGTCACATGCCCGGATGACATTCATTATCAGTTGCTAAAACACCAGTCCATATCATCGTTACAAGTATTACTCAATATTTTGGATAATATTTGAACCTCTTGGACATTCCTGATTCATGACGTAACGCTATCATCGTTTCAATTTCTAAACCTGGTCGGGATGCCAGGAATCCTTCAAGTTAACGACCTATTTATTTAACTAGCTGTGTTTGCAAAACTCTCGAAAGGATTATCAATGATCGTTGGGTATTCTATCTTGAATCAAATAATCTTATTTCAGATAAACAGTGTGGATTTAGAAAGAATCATAGCACCATTGATCACCTTGTTCGATTGGAATCTTACATGAAGAATGGTTTTATATCAGGTGACCATGTTGTGTCCGTTTTCTTCAATCTTGAAAAATCATATGACACAACATGGAAACATGGTATTTTAAAAGAGCTTTACTGCTTAGGTTTAAAATGGTCGTGTACCTCTTTTTATCAATCAATTTTTAAGTGAAAGACTTTTTAAAGTCCGAGTAGGATCCACCTTGTCTGATCATTATAGTCATGAGCAAGGTGTACCACAAGGCAGTATTTTGTATGTCACTTTTTTTAGTATTAAAATAAACAGTGTGACAAACGTTTTTAAAAAGTCTATAGATGAATCTCTATTTGTAGATGACTTCAGCATCTGGCGTCGTGGCTTACATATGCAATCAATTGAACGACAGCTGCAACTGTGCCCGAACAAAATACATCACTGGTTCTTGAAATAGTTTCAACTTGTCCAAGACCAAAACAAATTGCATTCATGTTTGCCAACACACGAGATGTCATAGGGTAGTTAATCTGTTCTTAAATTACCATCCAATTAAATTGGTTGACGATGCTAAATTTCTCGGACTCATTTTTTACAGACTCTTACATGTAACTTTGTAGCCTCATGTCAAACAGTTAAAAACAAAGTGTCTGAATATTTTAGATATCATAAATATCATTTCAAGTACGTCCAGGGGGAGGGGGAGGTAGAGAGACCAAACATGTCTCCTCTAGCTATACCTATCTTTAATTAGATCAAAGTTGGATTAAAGATCTGTTGTGTACAGTGGAGCCAGGAAGGCAACATTGAAGTTTTTTGATCTTGTACATCACCAGGGATCTGTGTTAGGGTCTTCGTACTTCCCCAGTCGTTATATTAAGGCAGATGAGCATTCCCTGAAATTGAGACGACTGAAGCTGTCGCTGCAATACATGTACACAACAAAACTTCAGTCTTTGCCAAGCAACCCAGAGTTCAACTGTGTATTTAATCCTGTGTATGAGGATCGGTATGAGAAAGAAACTAAATTAACAGTTTTCACCTGCCAAAATCAGAGTGAACATTACTGAGTTTCGCTCAATCCCAAGCTATGAGATGACCCCTTAGCTTGTAACAACAGGATTCATTTTAATCCTGGTCAGTGCGGTTGCAAACCAGGAAGAAACCGATCTACCATGTATATCTGCTGTTACATTGTTATGATCATATTTAAATAACCGAGTGAGTGGTTGGTGAGTGAGTGAATTCTAAACTCCTAAGAACATACGATAATGAGAAAATATGGTGTTATTATTATCAGATACATGCATGCACATGTACTTCAACCCACAATGTATTGTTGGATGTCGTATTGGCAATCTAATGTTGATAATCGAGAGAGAGAGAGAGAGAGAGAAAGAGAGAGGGAGAGAGAGAGAGAGAGATAAACAAACTCATTGAAGCGTTACAACACAGGACTAGACGTGAGCGGCTTTTGTTCAAACATGTGCGTCAGCCGGTTGGGGGACGAATGATACACATGAGTGGTTTTTCATTCAAGGTGTGAAACGACGGAGGATTTTGAAAACAGCGACTTTATATTTCAGTGACCAAGTCACACTATGTTAGAGCGGAGGTTTAACACATCTTGTAACCATTGTCATAGTGTTTATCTGAATGTGGCAGATAATAAAAAAGAACTTACCTTTGAGATGTTGAAATCACTCGATCTATCAAAATGTGAGATCAGGTGTGACTTCTGAGAGGATCCGTCAACAAACTGAAGAGCATTCAACTTGTCACCACCACCACAGTCTAGGTAGCACTGATGAGATTTTGTCAAAATCACCGAGGTTTATAGTTTAATTTTTAAACCGGTTTCAACCAGATTGTCTCAAATAAAAATCTAGAAATTTCTAATCTCGAACGTGTGTGTGTGTCACTTTACACTATAACCAACACCCTTCCAGAAGCTCTATTGTCTATACACACCTGCATCCCCTAAGGCCATGTGCACCCCTAAATCTCGGGTTAGAAACTAATAACTAATGCATGCAATGGCTGAATAGTGCTTAATAATTCATGTTCAAAGAGAATCAATTATACCTCAAGGTTCACAAGTTTGAACACGTGCGTGCATACCTCCACCTACCCACCTGATTATGAGTCATAGCCTGTCTATAGAATTAACACCACCAGGTGTTTATGAATCATATCCAATCTATAGAATGTTTGACACCGCCACCAGATGACACCTGCAGGTGACACCTGCTTATGAATCATCCTATCTC
>JAUELE010175896.1:0-19567 GCA_031471655.1 Diodora aspera
GTTGCGGGTTTACAGTCAGCTTAATACAACGAACAGAATATCGAAAACCCCGCACTTTTATAGTGTGGGTGTATGTGTTGCATGTGCAGAAGTGCACATCCATTGATTCAGTGCAATGCACGTGGGATGAGTTTTATCGAAAATCCATGGTTTTCATGTGCATTTTCAGGTGGCTGTGTTTTAGCCATTGTGAGTGCGTATGACACACCAAACGACATTATATTCATACGGTTTGTAACGCTATGTCACCTATTTTGATACTTATGAACAGAAATATCCCTTTTGCGTTTCTTTTTTTGAAGAGTATAAATTTCGGTGTTTGACAATACAAGTACATACATGTATGTAACATACGACACCGCCTGTGAACATAATCTCACAAACACACCCTGTTTCGAGCTTGCATTGCGCATTCTTGTTCCAGAGGTCTGTTTGCTATAAAAGCAGTATGCACATAGCCCCTTTCAGCGTATGTTATGTTGACAGACACAGCAAAAGATTCATTGTAGGCATAAATTAAGCTTTATTTTGACCAACCAGTGAAATGCCCAAGCGTCGAGTGCCACTGAACACAAAGATGGCAAATTATTGGTATGCACCAGACTGGTATGTCATGTGCTATTGGAGCACAACTGAATATTAATCACACTGTCATCAGCAGGCCATACGTAAGCATACTGCTACCGGTGAAGTGGTGGATGCACCGAGGTCGGGACGTCCCAGAAAAAAACAATGACAGAGAAGATCGTGCTCTCGTACGCCAAGTCAGACGAAGCACAATGTCTACTTGTATACAGCTGCGACATGGATGGCATCAATACAACAGAGTGTCCAACAGCACCATCAGACGATGCCTAAATTCTGCAGGATTGCGAGCTAGACGACCAATCAGACGTCCACTCCTCACAGATCAGCACCACCATGCCCGTTTAGCCTGGTGCCAAGCACGTGCTCGTTGGAACCTGAGAACATGGAGAAGGATCCACTGTTCCGATGAAAGCCGATTTTTACTGCATCATACAGACGGGAGGGCACGAGCTTGGAGGTAGAGAGGCACAGCATATGATCAGAGGAACATTCAAGCTGAAATTTCATTTGGGGTGGATCCGTCATGGTGTGGGGCTGTTGTTCCTATGACTGTAAACATGACGTCATCACAGTTCCGGGGACATTGAATGGACAGGTACCAGAACTTGATTCTGGGCAGTGCTGTAGTGCCTCATTTCGATAACCATGCTCTCGCCACACGTCCCGTCTTCATGGGCGATAATGCCAGACCGCATCCTGCTCAAGGTGTTGTTCAACATCTCCAACACAACGCCATTGAGAAAAAACCATGGCCAGCCACAAGTCCAGACATGAATCCCATTGAGCATGTGTGGGACATTTTGGGACGAAGGGTGAGAGCAAGGGATCCTCCCGTTTAGAACCTTCAGGAATTGACCCTGCATGCATGCTGAGCGGCAGCAGATCCCCAACAGAGAATCAGACGTCTGGTGGCCAGCATGACACGCCGTGCAGAAAATGTTATCCAAGTGCGAGGCGGTTACACCAGATACTGAGTTGGCCAGTCATTGTGGAACTTACTAGTGTGTTCAACATTAATGTAATGTGAACTGTCGGGTGTGTCTGTTGTAACGACCCCGGCAGTCATATTTATTTCACCTTTTTTAACGGTGATTTTAGTGAACTTTAGTTTGCTACAATTAAACCTTCAATTACTGCTCAAATTCGGTCTTGTGCAGTCAATTTTCTGACTGAACGCTCACATGAGGCCATCTAAACAGTTTAATGTGCTTTTCTACGCACCATTTGTATGTGATAAAAAGTGGGTGATGCGATATTTATGATGAGGTGTATATTTATCAATTGGCAGATAATGATTACATTATGCCAACCAAATTGGTTTACACAATCAATTTACGTTTAATGAAATGCCCAGGGTTGTCACATGCATCAGAAATGACAATTTGCATGTGCACAACGAGCACGTTGAAAGAAGTGTCAGTTGGCGTTGAACCCAACGCAACCACAGTTGGTGGTCTGCATTGATGAAAGTTCCGATTTCTTATGTTCCGATGTTAAATGTGACAACGTTATGCAACGGCAACCCCAGAGACGGTGTTTGAGTAATGACATCATCGCAAGTTGGTAGGAACGCTGGAGGAAGGTGCTACGCAAGAACAGGTTGCAAGAACTTGAAATGTTTCACAGAACATGGTGTCGTCCCGTATATGGCACTATTACCAAAACACTGGAAGCGTAGCCCGACAACATGGAGGAGGTCGGAAAAAGGCAGCTATAGCTTCTGGTGATCGATGTTTGGTTCTTCAGGCAAGACGTCATTCAATGCAAACCTTAACACAGCTGAAAAGTGAATTGTAAAACACTTCTGGTGTATATGTTTCAAGTCAAACAGTGCGTCAACGTCTTCATGAGGCTGGATTTAGGTCTTGTAGACCAGTTCGGCGAGTGCCTTTAACCTGATGTGATACTCAAGGGCGTTTGCAGTGGGCAAACCAACATGTGACATGGGCCCTGAATGACTGAAGGCCAGGGCTCTTCACTGACGAGTCTCGTTTCTGCTCGGATCACTCAGACCTAAGAGTAAGGTCATGGAGACATGTTGGAGAAGGATTCCACAGGCAACACGTCACCCAACATGACAGATATGGTGGTGGGGTCAGTTATGGTGAGTGAGTGAAATGGATTTTTACATTGCAGGGGGCAATATGACGTGCAAGAGGCACATCAGGAAAAGGGACAACACAGGATCGATAGCAAGAAAGAGAAAGCAAAAGATCCCCATTTTAGCCGCCTTGTACGACAAGCATTGAGTTACTGAGGCCCTATTCTATCTAAGTGACAAGATGTCACTCCCCAGAAGCCCCACGGGACGGGTCAGTTATGGTCTGGAGCGGCATATCCATGAACGAAAAAATACCCCTGCATGTCATTAGACAGGGGATGTTCGGTACAGGGATGAGTTCCTTGATACCATCGTCAGACCATTTGCAGGTGTCATTCCCCCCCCCCCCCCAAGTTTATTCTTATGGATGATGATGCGTGTCTATGCGTGCCAGGGTATCAAATTGAGCATGTGTGGGACATGTCAGGGCGTGCAGTTTCAGCACGAGTTGTACAACCACGGGTTTTGGACGAGCTTCAGACAGCTTTGGAAGAGGAGTGGCAGCACCTTCCACAATTCATCGGCTGATAATGGGTATAGATTGCCATTATCTGCATGCTGTTAATTCGCAGGGATACCATACACCTTACTAATAGTCCATTATGGTCCAAACATTCACTTTAAGTGGTCTTGACAGTTGGCTCCGAGTAAGGATGATCTCATTGCAATTAATCAGTACGAGTCCAGGGGCTGAAAAATCCCATTGCCCGACGCCCCAGGGAAGTGAATTTTCACATCGGACAAGTGAAATCTCCCTACCTACTCGTCCGTGGGCAAGTTGAAATTTGAAGCAAATCAACTCACCAAATATTAACTTTAGAAGCAATTAATAATTATCACAACTTCCAGGCATAATCCCACTCGTGACATTCAACTTCCCATTTCCATATTGTTTTCCTTAAAACAAACTTCAGTGCTAGTTCAAAGGGAAGCAACTCTTTATTCTTTACAGTTGCTTCCCTTGGTATAATAGCCAATCGTGATACAGCAGATCAAATTTGACAGCTATAATTATACCGAAGCAGACGATACGTCGTAGCCAAACGAATAACCAAATAATGTCACAGAAAAAAATTGAAACAATATTTTGAAAAAACGAAAACAAGCAAAAATTAAATGCCGACCAAGAGCTGGGTCCCTTGGATCGCAATAAAACGTATGACAAATTTGAAGAGAAAGAGAAAATTTCAATGCACATGACTACAAAAGTGGCCATGGTTATCAAGTAAACATGGCACGAAAAACACCTTTGTTGAAGGGTGTTCTAAATTTAGAATTGAATAAGTTAGATCACACGACACATCGTCTGTCCACAATAAATATCTATCGTACTATCGCTGTGATGTTGTCAGGAGAGAGTTGCCTGTAAATTAGACACTGAGCAAATTCAAATTTTACGGGCAAGTGAATTTTCAATTTCCACTTGCCTTGGCAAGTGGATTTGGAATAGATTTTTCAACCCTGGTATGGTGTCCCTGTTAGGCGCAAAGTTTGAGATCTCCATATTTAGGTGAAGGGAGAAGCACTAGTTGAAGGGAGGTAATTCGTGTGTGAACCATTTCACAGCAGGATCGAGTCTTGGTAAACATGTTGTTAAATGATTTCCTTTCTTTCTGAAAGTTGGCATGTCATCAGGCACCTCAACCTCTCCGACAGGTGTGACAGCTTACAAGCTACATATCCTAGGGTTCAGCCGGAGGTTGTCAACCCTGTGGGGAGAGGTTGCAGGCACCTGGGAGCTGTCCAAGCTTCTTTTAGAAAAGTAAAAATTTCTCTAGTTTGAAGATGGTTCTTGCTTGCTAGTTTCTTAATAATTTCAAAGAACCCTGAACTTATATCATCACATATCTAATAATGCTGTAAAACCCATGACAAAACGTCCTGGCAAATACTGCTCAAGATTTATTGTACAACACTATTACATGTTTCTCTTTCTCTTGAACAGCACCTGGAAGACAAAACAGAATAGTTTATTACCTGCTCAAAAATATAACATAATAATAATAATAACAACACTTTATTATCCATGTGAGTGAAATTAATTTTTACATTGCAGGGGGCAATATTTCAGCCATAGCGCAATGTGGTGTGCAAGAGGCACATCAGGAAAATTGACATCACAGGATGGATAGAAAGAAAGAAAAAGCAAACGATCCTCATTTTAGACGGCTCTTATGGCACGCATGAGGATACTGGGGTCCTATTCTTTCTGGTGTTAGAGTGACACCCCCGGGAACCCCACAGGGTCTTATTATCCATGTGTTTACAGGAAATTCTTTTTCCACCCTTATGGGTGGTTGTGGCCGCAGTGCAGTGCCAATACCCATTTTCAGTTGGGCCGACTGGAACAAATGGAGTTAAGTACATTTTCCAAGGGTACAGCACAACGTGCTCACGGCCACTGTGCCTCCTATGACCACCTTTTATTATCCAAAGGTCCACATAAAACTGCATCCATGTCATATTATATCTTCATGTTTTGTTCATATTTAGCCAGTCTTTCTGCAATATTTTAGCTAAATGACTATTACAGGATCCCATCTCAAAGATGACTCCTGGAGTCCCTCAATGACAAACATGTCAACAATGGAGTTATGTTACTTGTTAGACTATGGCTTTCAGATATCTTCGGTCCATCATAAAAATTTCATCTTAGGTCACATTGCATGGGAAATCTGCCGTTTATGACAATCATTGTATTGCTGGGGTCCTATTCTTTCTGATAAGACACCAGGCATTTCTCACACAGCACCCCATTGATGACAGTCGGTCATAAGGTGACCATGATGATGGACTAACATACAATACACTACATCACATGCTCAGTCCTTGTTATTTGAGGTGCGCAATCGTGCTCGCGCACCATCACACACCTTGTTGCTTCGTGAGAAGTGCAAAAATATGTGCATGTAAACCATAACACAATGCGCACTTCAATTCATGATTTACGATAAATTTTATTTTTCAAAATCAGCAACTAAGATGACGTTACGAGTAGCTATGTGAGCTGCCACAGAGAAAAAACCCGACAACATCCCCATTTTGCCTCGAAGCTCTAGTACAACAACTTTTATTGGTTCAACTCAACTCTCTTTATTGTACTTAGGCCACAGGCGGAGCTTCACAGTATAGACTGGCTAATCAAAAGCTGTGTTAGACAGCAGATGTCATTTGTTCTTATACGTTTTTGTCTGTATTCACGCTTGAACAAATAAGAAAAGAAGATTAATCTACTGATAATGGCAGGAGTTCAGCACCTTTCTGAAGTGGAGTATTGACCTCGACATAATACGTCACAAAACGGAGAAAAATGGCGGCAAAGAAATCACGCACCTCGACATTTTCAGAAGAGTTAGTTTTCACACACTTTCATTTTTCAAATACCAAGGACTGCATGCTTAATTCTGTCACCAACCTACCTCTATCCCACAATTGAGGCAGCAGCTCCTGGTTCAGCTGTTGGCTTAGCCCCTTTCTGTTCACTGTATGGCTGAGCTGGGATTGGCTCATCCTTGGGCTCCACGATGCTCACATGATCAGGCAGAGGACGACGTGGTCCAATCTTTCCAGTGGGATCCCATGGTAACATAATCTTCACTTTAATCCCCAACACGCCTGCAATGACCATGTTCAGTTAGAACTAGAAAGAGGTTTAACATATCAAAACTGAAGTATCCCTCCCCACTCTCCCTCAATACCCCAGCCCACCCTCCTCCCATGGAGAATCCAAAACCTCAAATCATGCTTACATTTCTGTTGCATTTCATGATGATAAAAAAGTGTGAACACTTCATTGTCAGGATAACGCCAATATAATTCAATTTAATAAAATTTTCAGCAAATCCAAACCCTGAAAAGGCACAACAAAACTATGTGCCAAATAAGGGTGTAAAGTTTCATGGGAAAGTTGTCCTCTGTTCCAGAGCCATGGTTTGGAAACAAAAAGTGGACCATTTTCAATATGAACATCCCCCCCCCCCTTACATCCAGATGAGCTGACAAAGTATGAGTGAGTGATATGGTGTTTTACGTGGTTTTCGGCAATCTTTCAGCCACATCGCCACGGTCTCACCATCATCACGTCAGTATCAGGGCTCCTGTCTCTCCAGGCTCATCATGGACGACAATGAGGGCTAGAAGTTGACAGCGGATCCAGAACGAGGTGAGTGTATGGGCAAACTTTTTAGCTGGTTCTTGGTTCTTCACTTGGAGAACGTTCAAGGGTGTTTGCACGAACTTGCAAATGTACAAATGGCTAAGTATCCTAATGAATTAATCTGCTTCAGTCTGCCAGGATAAAGGGGATACAACATCATCTATTGATGCAAACGCTTTTATAAGGTATAATCTACAGTACATGTTATCTGAACACGTATCTAACTTTAAAAAGTAAATCTGATAAAGTGAGCAGCTCAGTATGGGAGGTATTTTCAAGAATAAAAATACAGCTGAAGATACCATTCAGCAAGATCTCTCTCCCGACAGTTGAAGCACTGGTTTTAGATCAAGTTTCTTCTCACCTTGCCTGAGCAGCACATGTCTGACAGCAGAGTCTACATAGTCATTCATTGGCTCTCCACTGTGGATCATCAAACCATCCACAAACTTCATGGATTTGGCTCTCTGTCCTCGCAGTTTGCCAGAGACCACCACCTCACATCCCTTGGCACCACTCTCCATGATGAACCGAAGGACACCATAGCAAGCCCTGGAATGAATTGAGTTAAACTGAGGTTTTACATGGTACATCCAGAGCCAAGACAATACAGAAAGATACAAAAGTGGAAAACAAAAGATCTCCCATTTCAGTCACCCTATATGACAATCATTGGTTTACTACAATCCTATTGTTAATATTATCCCTCGCCATGCAGTGGGTGGGCAATAAAGTGAGTGATTTTTGATCTTAGTGGTTTGCGGCAATCTTTCAGCCACATCACCAGAGTCTCACCAACATCACGTCGGTGTCGGGGGCTCCTGTCTCTCCGGTCTGAAAGAGGTGTGCCCGGGCAGGACTTGAACCACAACTTTTAAGGCCGAAAGATTGCTGGACGGGTGCGCTAACCACTGCAAAATAGAAATGGATGCAGTCTGCAGAGTTCCAGCTAGGCTGCGGCCTTGCGGGATTGCCGCGTAAAATTCAGAAATGTCCCCATTAAAAATATCAAACGCGGTATTGTGTCGCACATATTTTAACAGCTATGTCAATTTCATGAGCCTACAAAAACCATACCCCGACCGTTAGTGGCTCCCTTCTCTCGCAGTGTTTATATTTCTGTCACCCACAATTAGCCTAGCTATGGGGAAGGTCATTTATCACAAGCCATGTGTGGAAGTAATCGAAAACAAAACGTACTTGAGGTTGATATCATTTCTATTTAGAATGTAATGGTGAAAAATAAACAATAATCTATTTCATTGCATTATATAGGATCATGTCAGAAAGATATCTTTGCATTATAAATTATAATATATAATTATATATCTAGACTTGCTAAACCAAAGGGCTCACACTAAAATATGCTGACATAGGGTAAAATTAGTTATTCAGCGTCTGTGATAGACTAAAATTTAGTCCAAGAAATAAGCTTAATCTACAAAGTTATGTTCATAATACACTTTTTTTTAATAAAATCAGAAAAGGAGCCCAGACATATTCCTAGAGCTGAGAATTCCTAGACTTGCTACATATCTAGACTTGGGCATGCTCCATTTTCTTTGTATGCGCTAGGGTCTGGAAGCCAGACTACGTCTGTGAAACAGACTGCGTTTTGTGAAGTGCTGGTTTTGGTAACTGCTCTGAGAAATGCTGGCGAAGAGAGGCCAGAGGTTAATCAGGCTGAGCTTCCAGGACCCATTGCTTTGGGGGTGATATAGCACAGACGCCAATGACTGTTGACAGCCTCACTGAGATAAAGTATGGGGACACTTGGTGCAAAATCTAGGCCTTTAAGCACTTTTAATTTCACAAAACAGAACGTTGCAACATTTTACAGTGATGATATACATGTATATACCAAAGAAACATATTCTATTTAATTTGGGTTGTGGTCTAGTTTTGGTATAGTTGGGATACAACACGAAATTGAAAAACATTTTTTTCTATTTCAGCTTAAGCAGCGACTAAAAGATATTTTGTTTCAAAACTGGTATGCATCCACAAAACTTAATTTAAAATGTACCTGTTATGCTCAATTTAAAACACTACTAAGTGTTGAATTATATCTAACTTCTGACATACCAAGCTATTTACAAATGCATATTGCTAAATTCAGATGTAATAACTTATATCTACAGATTGAAACAGGTAGACACATCAATGTCCCTAAAGATGAAAGATTCTGTCGATTCTGTCTTTATGAAAACATTAACAAAATAAAAGATGAGTTTCATGTCTTGCTTGAATGTCATAAGTATAATGTATGGACATATGTACATTACGAAATATTATTATAACCCATCTACTCTTATCAAATGTGTTTCTCTTCAAAAAAACTCAAAATATAGATGTTTTAAACAATATCGGTCTATTTTTTTACAAGGTATATATAACTTAAGAAAGAAAGTCATATTAAAGTCAAAACAAAACTTATTGTATCATAATGCAGCATGCATATACATTATTGATGATATTATCTGATTGTATTTTGAGCCGAAGGCCTTATGATTCAATACACTTGTCTGTCTGTCTGTCCAACGGAAACATTCAAGCCGCTCGACAGATTTACCTTGTTAAAAAGTGAAACTCGTAAACTTTTCTATCATAGCACTCCACAAACTACTAGTAGGGCTCAATGATTTATATAAATTACCTGTCATTTTGTAATAATCTCACCCTTAATTGCAATTCACAATTCAAAGTGAATATTAGGATCACGCGGTAAACCGACAGTTGTGCTACATTATGCATATGAAATCACATACAGGCAACAATTTTCCGCGATCGAGCAGCGATTTGCAGATATCAATGAAAATCGCGGCAAATCAAATTTGTTCCAGTAAGCTCCGGAATTCATTATTTTCACCAACTCTATTTAGGTGTGCGCATATGCACTGTAAAATGGGTTGATTTGAATCAAAGGATGCCAGTTTTAAGTTTACTAATACATTATTTCTCTGTACATTCTGTAATTAGACTACACTTAAAGCAGACTGAAGATCTCAAAATAGCCGGAAATGTACTACAGTCGATAGACTCTCTGCACTCTCTGACATTTATTATTTTTTTAATGTATTTTGCACTGAGTATATATTTATTGTAGAGAGCCTCGTGTCTCCTCGGCCACATTTCAGCCTGTAATCAGCTTTCCCTATAGCTAGACTTGCATTTTTATAGACTTGCCAAGTCTCTTAAGAAAAAATTGCAGGGTCTGTCAGACAGACTATACAGTTGAATGTGATCCAGAATACAAATAATGTTTCATGAATGCTATATCATTCAATTCTTTTTAAAATACAAATACAAACCGTGAACTCCTATATCTGATACAACTCTAAGCAGTTGGATTTATAAACATAAGTTTTTCCTGTCAATTTATAATCTCTAAAAGTGCCAAATAATGGGTTCATAGCATTGCCCATACCTCATTGCAAAATCTGCAAAATTTTACCACCGAAAATTGTGCCCTGTGCACTTTTATTGTTTTACCCTAATAGGATAGATTTAGCTCGGCGGAAAGGTTTTCTGCTACATTGTTTCTCCGAAAGATGACCAATTGTGGCCTTACACTAACATAATGACCCATCATGCCTAAGATACCTTTTACAACCACCCCCACCTAACAAGATATAACATGAATATTTATACACAGTAAGGGCTAGTGTGAGCTAATTAGTACCCAGAACGAGGATTTGTTATGTTGACGTCCAGTAACAGGTAGGAGATAACCAGGTGTCTTGTTCCACGTATCTGAGATTCTAGTTACTACATGTTAGAGACAGCTTCCACATGTCGGAAATCCTCTTCCCCCACTTGGCCAACAAATACTCTCAATTGCCCCAGATAAGCAACATTGTCTATTTACTTAGATAATTCTCACCGGAGAAATTCCAAAATTCTGGGTTCCCATTGGATGACCTAGAAACTCACCATCTAACCCAGATTTTTCTGGGATTTTCTTGTTGTTTTCATTGTTACCCGTATCATTAAAGAGAGATAAAATGCATTACTGAATCCTTTTAACACTTTGATCTCGGCCGGGCTGAAGACAGGTACACAAATTAACAAGGCAGTATATAAGCTTCTTTCAGGGAAAACAGACTTACAGCTACCACTAGATGTGGATACGCAGACATCTGTGTTACACTTTCGCAACAAAAATGCCGAAATAAAGTTTCTTCCCTCCTCCCCGATAATCTGTGTTATTTGTAGATTTATTGAATACTGCAACTATATACATAATTCCAAAATGTAATTGGTTATGTTCCTCCAGTTGACGCATGACCCCTAGTCCTTTGAAAACCTTATAATCGCGCGATTGGTTCCCCCACCGGTGAACTTCCATCATTAATAAACATCATATTTCTATCCACATATATATGCAGACAGTGCCCTTCTTTGAAGGGCGATATGGGTATTGAGTCGTTAGTTTCTACTCAAAACAATGCCACATTATGCTGAATGATGGCCCAGGGTAACGTTGTAGAATTCTTATTTACAACTAGGAATTAATCCAGTATATTAAAGCTTGTAGAAAGATTTCGTTACAGGAACAGCTTTTTCCTACGGGTATTTATTAAGTGTATTGCTGGTTTCAGAATATATCTCGCTCTTCACCAGTTTGGAACATTTTCTGCTTTCAAATATCTGGCATCAAAACTAAGCAGTTCAGAGAGTACATTTAAGTGTCAGCAAAACGAGTAAAAGGCAACAAAATACTCTCTCTCCCCTCTCTCTCCCTCCCCCCCTCTCTCTCTCTCTTATACTTAACGTACACCCGTACTTACAAGGTTACACTTTACAGAAGACATCAGTTGTGTTTTAACAGCAAGAATTATCATCATGTATAAATATCAAACTGAAAACACGTCACTATCTGACATAGTCTTTATAGTTCATACACAAGTGCAAGTCTATTACAAGGGACCAAACATAATAAAGTCCAAAAGTACAGCGTTTCATATGTACGGTAGAGCACGTTCACGTAAGTCAAAAAGAGCATAAAATCTGACCTTTCTAACGATGTTGATATCTCCAACACGGCTTCGTCAGGATCCATAACACAAACCTCACGAAGATATCCCTTTCCCATACACAAATGTGAACACTAACTATTTTCCAGGTGAGAAAAACTGGTCGTTGACAGGGTTAACATTTTAGCCCCTTTCTATTCATATACATAGCGATAATAGAGGCGTTAACCGTACGGCTTCTGTCAACATCACATTAAACAGTCGGGGACGATCGTCTTGCAGCCCTGGCGTGGGTTGCTACTACACCAGTAACAAAATACAGACAATGAGGATATGCATGCATCAGTAGATGTATCGTGCATGCGTCGGTGGGTATTTACAAATATGGAAATTCGAGTCAATAACTAAAACCCTCCGTGTATTTCTCCTGAGAGATTTTGCACTAAATTATGCATAATTGTTTCACGGGGTAATAAAACTCAAAAGGTAAGACAATCAAATATACTTCATAATTATGAAGTGTCACCCTCTTTTTAGCCATGCTCTCTTTCTCTTTCTCTCTCTCTCTCTCTCTCTCACACACACACACACACACACACACACTCTCTCTCTTTCTCTCTTTCTGTCTGTCTCTCCCTCTCCTCTCTCTCTCTCTCTAAAGGATAAGACCCCAGTTTCCAAATGCTTGTTTGCTTGTTGCACACGGCGACTAAAATGGGGATGTTTTGCTTTCACTCTTATTTCTATCGTTGTCGTTTGAGAACTACCTTTTTCCTCAGCCTGCACCTTCCAAATCACGTTGCGCTACGGCTTAAAATATTGCTCGTGTAACGTTAAACATATCATCTCATCAACACCATCCCCCTACATTAACTCTCTCTCTCTCTCTCTCTCTCTCTCTCTCTCTCTCACACCAACTAGGAATTAATCCAGTATCTTAAAGCTTGTAGTAAGACTTCGTTACAGAAAGGAACAGCTTCTTTCTACGGGTATTCATTAAGTGTATTGCTGGTTTCAGAATATGTCTCGCTCTTCACCAGTTTGACACATGTTCTGCTTTCAAATATCTAGCATGAAAACTAAACAGTTGGAGATTACAACAAAACGAATAAAAGGCAACAAAATACTCCATCTCTCTCTCATTCGAAATATTGTGCTTATTATCCAACACGTTGTCTATGAAAACTGCACGAAAACCCTATCAGATACATGTAAGGCGTTTACAGGTAATCGTCTGAGCGTGGAGAACTTTGCACATAACTAAGATAAGATCAAACTGGCGTTTATAACTTCATATGACGATTAAAGGAAAACTGTCATAAAGTTTCCACAAGAAATCTAACTTTTATTATTCATCACGAAGAGTACACATTCGTGCATATTTGTACATGACACAGGTAGATGCCACCCATATCAATATTGATAAACAGAGGTCGTGACCTAGGTAACGCTGGGATGACGTCACAGTATCACGTTCACCATATAGCGTTGCTAGAAATCTCACACGTACAATGGTGGGTGTCTTGGGTGTGTTAGGCAGAACTTACATCTTCAATATAGCGAGTGGGACATAGCCTAGTCATACGACGTCGGTATATCTGATAACATTGTTTATCGGTATATTAAAATGTAAATATGTTGTCATTTTATGTTAAGCTGTGTAAACTAATGTATATTACTTTGAGACTTCACTTTTGTGTACATTGAGCATATCCACATGAAACCAGGATTGACAATGATAGATGTGTACTTTTATTCAAGTCTAAGTAACCTAAAATATTACATATTTCATGTTTTGACAACACATAAAGTCCATTGGACCTTGTTGTCGCAAAAGTTTCGGCGCGGCAGTGGGATACCGTGTGTGTCACTATTTTATCTTGCATTAATATAATTATGAATACGGTACGTGAACATTTTTCATCTAAACAGTTTCATGCTAACAAATATATAACAATTTGATCTTGAGTGCTGATTGTATACGTAGACGATTAAATTGAACGCATTACGCAAAGTGAATTGTTATAAATTGAAAAAAAGAAAAACTTTCATAAATGAACAGTTGAGAATAAAACATAACATTCAGTTTTATGGTGTCAACAGAGCAAAAGAGTTATATTGCAATTTCGTGTACAGTTGATGTTAAGACGTGTTTGTATCGATTGAATTTCAACTTGTAATCATATGTGATACATAATTAATTACAAATGCTCTAAAGTCAAGCTGTCCGTGTTGGTGTTTATTTCCAAGTGTTGATTGACAACTGTAATGACAGATATGTACATATCCCAGAGGCACGTGCAACCACCGTGAGAAGCTTCAATGTGTGTCACACGGTCAAGGCCCATTGAACACATGAGTGGCAGCAATAAATTAAATTAAAGTTTCATCCATGAGCTCTATCTTTTCTTTGCAGCTATTGAAGCCGATCCTTCTTCCTTGTCGAAAGTGTGAGGGGATTTAATGGAATTTTTATTCTCACGGGCGCACAAACCTGCATTTGGAGGCAACTACTGTATCGTGTGAACCGTTTGTCAAAGAAAAACAATTAGTGTAGGTATTTTTTAAAATTGTTTTAGCAGTTGTACATATTCGGATGAAAATGATGCAAATTGATCATTATTTTATGAGCAACTGATTAGCAATCAGCTGAAATTGACTAGTAAAATGTGAGGTGAATCCGAACAAAAAGTACCCTGTATTGTTTATTTTACTATGTGTCATGGTAACATTTCACTTTGCTGTGTCAATATTTCTGCAAGAACGCAACGCGGGGGGCAAAAGCAAATCGAGAGAAAAGACAGCTCCAACAGAGATAAACAGAAGAAGAAATATTAAAACCACAGATCATCAAGTAAGTGACAGAGGACAAACATAAAGCTGTTGGGGACTCTTGTTCACGAAGGGACATGTCATTCTGCGGAAGCCCCACGAGCGGTATTTGAATATCGAAGAGTAGATTATGAAAACACTTCGCTATGGTCATTTCTCACTTTTTGTGTTCAACAATTATTGATAATTCTACATTTTAATTACATTGACGTTCCCATTTCAAATCTGGTCGCAGAGCCTGTTATTTGTGGTATGTTAGCGGAGGGAGTGATGGTATATTTGTTTTAATACCGTGCTCAATTCTACCTGTTAATATATTCAAAAACACTGATAGTATTTATTGGAGCAATCCAGTTTCTTCATTCCTAAACGTAAAAGGCTCCAGATTTGTTTTACACTTTAGGGGACTTTTGAAGAGAGGTGACTTTCATTTCATATCGGGTTTTTTAATGGTGTACATAGATTGTTATTGTCATGAAGGCAGGATATGCAACTCGTCACCTTTGGTCAAAACAATATTAGTGGTGATTACCGAACATCCTGCGTAGAATTATACTTGCACTGTCATACATTGGCTTGTTGTACACTACTTTATAACTACAGAAGTTAAGTCTTACCTTGAGAATCTATCCATCGGCTCAATTTGCTCTTCGCCTGAAACAGAAGTAATATCAAATGTACTGTCTATATAAATAATATAATCTTTCCTTAAGAATGCAATAAATCCTTTGTCATGTGTTACGAAACTGTGATCCATCAATACAGTATTTACATGTATGTCACAAGACTGGTACTCATGAACCACAACTGGAACTCGAAGCAGGACATCAAAACGTGCTTAATTACCTATTGACATGTTTAGCAGCTTTTCAAAAAACTGTCTGATCCATTGTTGTCTTAAAACGGTTTCCCAGTTCTACATTTTTCCAGGAATCTATGAAACTAAACATCTGTGACTCTTTAAGAACGAAGAAATTAGGCACGTGCCATATCTTTGTCGTTGGTGGGTGGATAATATTACAAAAACAATGCCTATTAGCGCAGGAACAAAGAAATACTTCCGTAAGCACGTGCTAGGCATGTTGAAATGTACGGGATGTGTCAATTACGCTGTTGTTATTGCGCTCTTAGCACATTTTTCTTTGCTTTTTGGTTAGAATGGATTGTTTACTTCCACAGAACCGGACAACGATTTCTATATGGAAGATGGAGTGTTTTTTATAGTTGGGTGCATCCTCGAATAAATCCAGGGTATAATAAATTCGCCAACGTCCGTCATTATACCTTGAATGTATTCCTATTCACCACAGTCGTTTTGTGTATAGGAAAGTCCAAATCTGCTAAATATAGACAACCAATAAAATGTCGCATTCACTGCACGAGAAGTAACTTTAAACACATAACGTCTTTGTTTCGCCGAATGTTAAGAGAGACGCGCCACGTGATTGGTCAAAACCTCCGCCTCGAGACGATCGTCGTGAATAGGAGTGAGTCCAGGGTATAATGATTAAGAGAGTCATTTATTTATACCCTGGATCTCGAGGAATAGTTGGGTGAGGAAAAGGGAGGAATTAATAAACTGCATGTGGACGAGAGACGGGGCGAAATTCAAAATTCGTTATCAGAGTTATCTTTTTAGCTTTATCCAATTACTTTCGGTCCAAACAATTTTGGGCCAAATCAAGTCGTGTTGGACATTCAGGGTGGGGCCGATATTCTGACATCCCATTGGTCTAACTTAACCATATACCCAACCCTTTATCCGGACCTTGCCGTAACCCTAACAATAACAGACCAGAACCCAACTATGACCGGAACCCTACCCCAAAAGTACACTCTACAATCGGGCGAATGGGAAGGCCCAGGAAATTTCTCTCAGCCTGTTAACATCAGAAACAGGCCAGAACGGATCGATCACGTGAAATAATCAATAATTCATGCGATTCGTTTTACTTCGTTTTAAGTGTCTGAGAAAATCGTGTTAGGGATCACGTTCGACGTGTTTGTTTTATTATCTTTTTTAATTCCTTGACTTCTTATCAGCCTCCTGAACTTAAAGGTCGATAAATCGTCACTTAAGACGATGTCTTCAGAAAAGTCAGCATGACACACTGCTATTTCACAAGAACCTCTTTAATAATTTATTAAAGGAACATAACACTGACCCAATAAGCAACGCTCGGATACGCACTATATACAGATATATCATTAATTACCGTATTTCCTCTATTATTTCGAAGGGGCTTACCCCCCGGCGTCTATTGGAGGCCCTGCGTCTAATGGAGACCCGGCGTGTATTTTTAGTTACGGTACTTCGTAGTGAGGAGATTCAACATTTCATAAACGTTGATCTGTTGACCGGTCTCTTGAGAAAGGGAGGTCTAATTGTTTGAAATGAGAGACCCAGTGTCTATTGGAGGCCCGGCGTATAATGGAGACCCGGCATCTATTTTTGTCAACTGATCACAACACCCGGCATCTATTAGAGACCCGGCATCTATTTTTGTCAACTGATCACAACACCCGGCGTCTATTAGAGACACGGCGTCTAATAGAGGACATTCCGTATTTTTTAAGTTTTGAAAATTCCGTCACATTACAGGTAATATATATATATAAAGGTCTCGCATGAAAATAAAGATTATAGAGAGGGTTTGCTCACAGTCAATTGGCATGCGTGATATATTGTGAAATATTTCTGTAGCAACAAGAACTATTTCTCATGTATTTGGAAATATACAAGCCCGGATCCTGGGTGAGGGCTGGGAACACCTGTCCCCTTACCTGTCAGTTTACCTTTGTGGCTGTGTTAGCACCAAGAACCGCATCAATCTCCCAAATATTATGAAAACTCACGAAATGGGCTGAAATTCCACCATTTTGCATATTGATTTTTAAAAATTTTCCTTGGCAGTATGCCTGGCCCCACTTCCAGAAAGTGATATCTGTCAGGAAATATCTTCTGTCTCCCCCGCCCGTCTCCACACAAATCCTAAGCCCGACCCTGATATGTCGATTTGTACTGGCCAACGAAATGTACCTGTACAGTCAACTGTGAAGTCCGATCAATTTATGTACACCTAAACTATGTTTAACTCTGCCAGTCATACATGATTACCTCTGTAACCATTTTAGTGCAAGCTCCGAGCACAACTCTTCATTGTCTTTGTTTAGACTTTCCCAGCAGTTGTTTGTTCACAGTCTGTTTAGATCTGTGTCATGATAGGACATTCCCCTGTAGTACACAACACAGAACCATCACAAATAGTTCTAATGGATGGTTCCACCTAAGTGATAGATACGTACGTTACTCTGCAGGTTACTCTTCCTGACAAGATTAAAACAGCAAGTCTCACCACTAGCCACAGGTATTCTACCTGAACAGACAGGTAATTTATCATCAGGTGGAAAAAGCTAATCAGCTTGCCACATCTTATCTAAATTCGTCTGTTTATAATGCTGGATGCTGCACACGGCCAAGCTTAATCAAGATTGATGATAAACAGCAAGGACATAACAGCGGCAGTCACGTATGCAAGTTGCAGGTAAACGATGAATGCAAGATAAAGGTTGCCGACTGTTAATTGCCGAAGTTTGAAATGCGTAGGTTGGTGGTTGGCAGTGCCAGGTGCTGTCCGGGGTCTCAAATCTTTTGAAACATCTTTGTATGTAATTATTAAAATGGCATTTCAAGGGAGCGATCATTTGATTTTATGGGGAGGGGTTTGGAAGATTTTTAAAATAAATAGTTTGCAGACAATTTGACGATCCTCAAATATGAATAGATTGCACAGATAAAAAAATTTCTTTTTTTAATTTTTCACTTCATAATTATGAAATATATCATGAATTATTTGTGTCGCCCTTCGCGCGCAAAGATTTCCATTAATCTCAAATCCCAGTAGCGGATTCAGGGACGTCCTGACCCGGCTCCGAACCCCGGCCCATTTCTCAAGTTCAGTGTAGACTGGCAATTATCTGACACTATTTATCAGTTACATGTTCATTTTGACCCAACCAATGCAGGAACATGCATCTCAGAGCTTTTATAAATTAATAAGAATTCTGTGAAAGGATGCCCTGGGACTCCTCTGCTACTTTAAATTCACATTTGGACTTTAGCACTGCAGTATTGGTTGATTTGTGTGATAGTAGTGGAAGTGGGGTGGGGGGAATCCAGTTCCCTCACTTTTAAAGGGGTAAGGGTTGACAACCCCCCCACGCCAATTTCTTCTGTAGAAATCGCTCAGAACGATCCAGGACCCCTAAAGCTTCCGGGGCCTAGGCGGCCTCATATCCTTGGATCGTCCCCAATGTCCGTCTTTTTTGTTATTATATTGCATTATTTGGACTAGTCACAAAGTTCATTTTAACCCAAATAAAGGCAGGAGAATGCGTCTTAGAGCTTCTATGAATTAAGAATTTCCTGGGCGGGATACTAACGAACCCGCCTACAGACTCCTAGCTCGCTTTGCTCGTTGCGATTAATCTTCTGGCACCCCGATCCACAAAACTCTGGTTGCACTCATGAGCCCCACACCTTTCTTTAATACATTTTATATTCCTGTAATAACATTAAGTGTCATACGTTGTATTTAAAACGAATAAATAGTTTGTCAGCAGTCATCTTAGAAAAAAGTAGATTGTCTCACACCATGACATTTATAACAATAGTTTGCACAAGAAAAAACTCCGCCCCACCCCCACCCATCCCACATAAAAATCAAATGGTCGCTCCCTAAACTTTTTAAACATATTACATGCGATGGACATATGCAAATAAGTCAGGCTGACATTGGTTCACTGACAGAATTCGTTTATGTCTCACCATGTTAGTTTTGCCCGATATAAGTGAGGTTGACTGCAAACTGTAAATGTCTGATGTATTATGTCATATATTTTCATTTTGTCATT
>JAUELE010176003.1:0-13660 GCA_031471655.1 Diodora aspera
GTTCATGAAACTTTCAAGAACGATCGGAAAATTCGAATGCAATCTATAAATATAATTTCTCCTAAATGGCACGGGTGCCATTTAAGACAGACGGCTTTTCAAGAAGCTATTTAACCGACAACCGTGCTATATCTTTTGTGCATTATTCGTCGTAATGTACATAATTCTATGTATATTTATCATTCCAAAGGTTGTTTTTTTAAAAGAAAACAATGAATTTGGACACGTATCCAACTTTAAGAGATTCATAGTTGTAATGAGACAAAGAAGATTAATGTTCAACCTATTGAGTATTTACACTAAAATATTGAAGTTTATTGGGTATTTCTAACAGCAAATGGGTAATCACGATCCTAAAATATGACATTTTTCATCTGCAAATGGGAACAAATGTCTGGACTATTTTTGAAACGAAAATAATACCAAAGCTGAGTTATGTTATTAGTAGACATTGAGTGGTATTGCTATAAACATATATTTCTGAATCTAAAACAGGTCGCACTTTTAAATGCATTAGGCCGAGTTTTCCCCACACAGAATCTTTCACAAACTCCCAACATATAAGGGTACGCAAAGGCCTGCAGCACAGTTGGGTTTTCAGTATTCTAATCCAGTATTTGACTCAAACGGCGAAAAATCAATCGGGTAATGCAGATATTTTCTGAGTATTTTAACGCAAATATGCAGCTTATCTGCAACACTGAAGATTACTCATTATTTTGAATGACAGAATCACAGCCAGAGTATTCCCAGTGTATTTACAAGTTTAATCTCTAGTCTTGTGGCTCGGCGAAATTCAAATGACCAAATCAAGTCAATGTCTACAAATAGTAATGCAAACAATTAAAAATGATACTCAAAATTTAAAGTTTGACTTCGTGAACTTTCAGTGACGTTAAATTCTGAAATCTCAGCAAATTAAGCCCAATTCATGAAACTCTATGAAGAAAATAATATGATATTCTTTTATAATGCTGTGTAAAGCGTATTTCTATTCATTATTAAAGAGACAATATTTTTCTTTGCAGGCAGTGTTACATCGTCTAGAGTATTGTCGTGATACAAACCTGAAAGCTTTCCTTTAAATAAAAACATCACGGGTTCTTTAATCCTAGAGAAGACAGGCGTTTAAACAAGAAATCCTGGCACTGCTAAGAACATCTGTTGCAGACTCCGAACAAACAATGATTATAAAAATACACATTTAAAATGATTCTGTCACGCACGACGTATTTCGTGACGAGAACGACAAACTATATAAAGTATGCATGCATTCGTATGCATTCAAAAATGACTATCACGCATTTGGTTGTTGAGAATAACAATATAAAAAAGCAATCACTTTCCACTTTAAAAAAATGACAAATGTTCGATCATGTCAAGTGTTTCCCGAGGTGCCACACACAACGCGTTTGTTACGAGCACGACATACTACATAAAGTATGCATGCATTCATACGCATTTAGAAATGACTCTGTCACGCATTTGGTTATTGATAATAACAATATAAAATAACAAATTCCTTTCACTTTAAAAAAAAACCCCGACGAATTCCTTTCAATGTTTTCTTGAATACATACCACGTTGTTTGTGACGAGCGCAACAAACTACGTGAAGTATGCAAATATAGATATGTATTTAAAGTTGACTCTATCACACGTTTGGTTATTGATAATAACAATAATCATAAAATAACAAACTCCTCCCGCTTTCATAAAATAGCGAATGTTCGATCCTAGCTGTCTACTGTTTTTTGAGTTACCCTACATGCGTTGCTACCACCATGCCTAGGGTTATAAAACATAATTATGTTGATAAGGCACAAATAACATGTACTAAGTGTACAATATGAACCAAAACATTCAGATATACTATGCACTGAAAGACAATGTGGATCTACATCTGCGGCATTATACAAATACACCTGAAAATAATTTTCACAAATCAGTCTACATATACTGATGAAAAAAGTAAGGGATCACATGTTGTATCATGTCAATGGTAATGGTTGATCCAGAGCATGTATAAACGATGCAGGTTAACAGGATCCGTGGTGGCCACATTTTCTACTTTATACGCCAGTGACTCTTGTCTGATTTATGTGCATTATGATGTGTATATGTTACAGTCATATATGATTTACACTATACATCTGTTAAACTTAAATAAATTTTGAAAATACCATATTTTCATATCTTGTCATAATTCTTTACATTCCCAGACAGTTGCAGTGTGAATGGTTCATCATTGGGCATTTCAGTCAATCTGTCAAATAAAACAGCTAAATTTCAGACAGTTTGTAAAGGGCCTGAGTGAAACAGCCAATTTACAAATTGTCTGACATTTTCAGTATTACAAATTGACTGATTTTAAACATTGACTGTAACATATATATGGTCCTAGTGCTATGTTTTTCAAGTGTTCTCTTAATTTGTTCCTTCAGTTTATCGTGGAACGATCATGAGATATGCACTAGCATGCATAAGATAATGCACAAATGCACAAGAACATAATGCGCAAATGCATGTGATAGGACACAAAGTGGGTATTGGCGCTGCTTGGTGACGACAACCAACCGTAAGGGTGGGAAAAGAATTTCCATTTTAGATAATAAAGTGTTATCATATTATAGATTATAGAAAGTGCAAATACATTTGAAAACAAAGTGCAAATACCATCAAGTAATATTCAAATTCACTTGAGAATAGTACAGGATTTCACATGATAACCCACAGCACTAGAAATATACTGACGTCCAAAAGAAAGCATACCAAGATTTTGAGAGACTACTGAATAAATTCACAAATGCGTTGGATATACAAGAGAAATACAAGGGAAAATAATTGAAATAATTTGGTATACTTTCTTTTGGACGTCAGTATATAACATAAAACTTCACAGAACTGCAAGTTCATTAGAACACATTACTACAATGTACAAAAGAACACATTGTCAATCAGAAAGCGCACAATCTGCAAATTGGAAAGAAAATAATGTACAAGAAATACAGGACTAATAACCGGCCTCCATTCTGTCGGAAAATCTGAAATAACTCGCTTCCTTGATCGCCATCCTAGAAAGTCAAAACACGTTTTGGTTCTCATTACCAGTTCAATCAAGGGCACTTTCATTTGGACAAAATAATATAGGACTTGCAAGACTCTTTGAGACCTTTGTTGGTGGCAACGAAGGGATTGTCTGAACTATTGACCACTCTCGAGCTCATATTTAGAAAAACATAATCGTCTTAATACAACTTGATTGTGAATGACTCTCAGCGCAATTTGGATTTGTTTAATACAATTGAAGTTCTTGTTGGATCCAATTTCGTTTTTGAAGAACGGAAGTGGTTTCAGTGATGACTTCAATTGTACAATAATTGTCTTCCGAGCTCTTTTGTGAATGAACCTATAAAAAAAGACGTTTTCAGAAACGTTGTTACATTTAGGATTTTCAGGTGAACGAAGTTAATCTTATAAATGGTTTCCCATGCGTAGGTTCTGGAACGGTCATCGTTAAAGTACAGTGTACTGTCCTATAAATGGAACAGTTTGAATATATGCAAAAGTTTGTTTCACTATGGTCAACACCAACGTTTTTACTGTCAAACTGGACATTTTACAACATACAACTGCTATTCTTTCTATTGTCTATCTAGAAATGTATCAGTCTTTCGTTAGAAAGCGTTTGATCGCAAACGATATTCTGGCTTTTTTTACAACCACCATTAAAATGTCACTTACTTTGAGTCTGAAAGCGTATAAATATATACTACACTGAGTAAAGGAACTGTAGTTGGAAACAGTGTTAAGTGAAATATCATCTCAACTGTTCCACGTGGATTTCAAGAGGTCATCCGGAGACACGAAGAACACACGAGATACTGACAGGTCATGTGTTTTATGGTTGATTAGAAAATGCGAAATGTTTAAAATATATTGTCATTAAATTATAATACTGTAACCGCATGGTTAGCTATGAAAAAGACGGACGACGATGAACTTTAGGATGTTGAGACATTTAATGACGATGACAATGAAGACAAATATTACATGCAATATATTGCAAGTACACGTATACACATGTACATGGCAAGTCCAGCGATGAAGAGTCCAGTCGCGGTTTTCCGAGTCGGTGTATCCAGACTCTGGCTATGGCTGCTCAATGAACCTCTTTTCTTCTTCTTCCATGTATGTACAACATGATAGAACATAAATAACAGGTATAGCTCAACTAATTGACAAGATAAGGAAGACAATGATTGACACTGGATAGGTAAATGAATTACGTGGGGTCGGGAAGCTTGGGGAACAAAAGGATAAAGAAAATGTCCTGCAAGGATGGCGGTGACTGCGTACTGGTTATCGGTCAGCTGCCCCTGGGGAACTGGGAATGACACTGTACCGCCTGAAGACATGATAAGTTTAAAAAAAAAAAAATTACTTTGTAATTTCAACAGTTGCCGCTGTCACAATACCTCACGTATATGTTGGTACTTTTGTTGCCACCAGTATACGTATTCCTCAAATATTGGATTGGTGTCAGATGATTGGACAGGAGCGCAATTTTCCGTGGATGTGGCACTTCCTGAGAGGTACACTCCAGGAGACTTAAGTCCTTTGGCGCACGATCCTTTCAAGTATCAGCCGCCCAGAAGTGGAATGCCCTCCCGATTGACATCAGAACGGCCCCATCTTTGGACACGTTCAGAGCAAAGCTCAAAAACTCATCTCTTCAACAAATCTAACTTTTAGACCTCTAGCCATTTATATGTACTGTGTGTGTTAGCGCTTTGAGCATGCTTGGTTGCGTGTAAATTAGCGCAATATAAGAAGACTTATTATTATTTTTATTAAACATTAGACTCATTGGTCGCGAGAGCAAAAAAAAAAAATTGTTTAATTAAATTTATCTTCGATAACATTTTAACACATTTGCATATATATTTCGTTTATACCTATTTAAGGACGGGAGCGCAGAGAGCATGAGCAGGATATAGGTTAAGGGCTCAGAGGTTCTGATGTTCAGCCTAGAGGCCCGTGTTGTAGTTAATACGCCAATGGTCTCTAGTGCACTAGTCTTAGTGCAGCTGGAACCATGTTGAAAGCAATTCCAACAATCTGTCAGCAACCTTCCTGAAAGACGTGTGTTCTCCAGATAAGACCAACTGAGGGGCACGAGCACTGTCACATCCCAGCCACAAATTCAATACAATCGCAACTCATTAATGATCGTGAGAGAATGCTGTTTACATGCTTTGTCAACAACAGGCCATGAGGACAAAGACAAGGTCACCCAAGGATGGCGGTAGCTGTGTTCTGGTATCTGCCAGTTCACTCAGGTAAACTGAGAATGGCTTTAACGTTCATCCGAAGAGCTACGTGTTGGAACATGCCCACGCAAGAATATCTGTGTTCACGCACACGCTGACATATTAAAACTGATGCTTGAAATGCAAACAAGATATGAATGCATTCTAGTCCAGGATGAAAACATTCTGAACAAAACATCTCGGTCATATTCTTTGTTCAACAGCCTCTGGCGAGGGGAAGTCCACCCGACTGGGTTCACAGCCTGGCGAATTACTTCCATCTCATTACCAGTGGTTCCAGAGAGGAAGAACTGCCTCCACCATCAAATCTTCCATTCATACATCAAACGTCTTCTTTAAGTTCGACAGAGTCGATAATTATCACATCGTTGAACAGCATAAGCTTAGTCCTAATCAGGAGATTTAGACGATTCATCTGCACAATGATTAAGAAGATATATACCGTGATGTCTGTGATTTCAGGAAGAACATGATGTTGAACACTGAAAAATGTACTGCCAAATGCAATTTTATTGACGTCGGGATAATGAGCATTCAACCACCAGGTTTCGATCGAAATGATACATTTAATTTGAAATAGAAAAATAGGACTAGTGTGTTTTCAAATAATTGTTAACTCAAGACAGTGTGCAAGTGGACTGAATGAATGATTGACGTCAATCGTGTAACAGGAACGCACGGTGATCTAAAGGGTGCACACTACAAGAGACGATGGATACGGGAACACTATATACCCTAATTTAAAGGCGTTGCCACATCCAAATAGGTCTAACGTTTTGACTGAAACAAAACATAGAAAATGTTGCGGTAGAATTTATAACTTAAAAGATAATTCATCTCTCATGTTCTGTGAATGAAATGTTATATCCGATATCATCCTTTGATTGAACGTTGTCATGTGAGTCCTATTGTATAGAAGAAAACACTTTTTCAAAGAAATTTTACCTGCAGGTATAATCCTAAACTTCAGAAAATGTGCACAATTATTGTCTGCATTAACACTGAAAAAGACTATAGCGATTTGTGAAAAATGACCCCAATCTCTTCGGTATCCATGGTAACAGATTCTAAAAATAAAGCTTAAAAACTGTTTGAATTTTTTTAATAAATCTAGTATTTGATTTGGAAATAACACTCTCATGAGGCATGCACAAGTTCAAAATGATTGAATCAAGTACTTTCGAGAAACTTAATCGTATACTTACTGATTGATGCTATAGCTGCACTGAATGATGTGACGCACCAAGCTGTTATAAGAGACTCAATGTACCATACAAAGTAAATTTATGTACCCCCAAAATATTTGCAATAATAAAATAATGATGCATTTGGATTGAAGTATTATTGTGCATGTTTACAATCGACGTTCAATTTACGCGAGCTGCAGAGGTCACTGTTCGTGATAATTAACATTCTTTAACTAATACTATTTCGGAAATATATATTAAAAAGTGGTATTTTAGTTGTGAGCTGGCGGAAGTCCGGGCATGATGCACCGGAGCTTACTCCGCCGATTCATGTCCAAGATGTTAGTGGAACATAGGGGAGCTAACTCGTGGGAAGTTCCAAACGCATATTATCTTCTGCAACCTGCGGCGGAAGCTGGAAAGAAACGCATGCGCACTTAGCGTTGGTTGCAGAAATACCAAATGCTACGTTGTGCATGCTGATTTCATGCATTCAATTTAAGTTGCATACTTCCTGGTTTTCGCCTGTCATAACCCTGCAAGGAGGCAACAGATTTATGCATTTTCCTGTTGGTATGCCTTGTTATGTCAATACCAATACCCACATAACTTGCCAACAATAGAACACTATATATCCTAGCTCGCTTCGCTCGTTGTGATTTCCTCCACCGAATTCACAAAATTCTGGAACCACCCCTGATCCTCCCCTTTAATACATTAAATATTCCTGTAGTTACATTAAATATCAAACGTAATATTTAAAAACATATAGTCTGTCGGCAATTATCTAAGAAAAAAATAGATCGTCTCATATTATGACATAAATAAAAAGTTTGCAAGAAAAAAATCTTTCAGCCCCACCTATAAAAATCAAATGGTCGCTCCCTAAGTAAGTAAGTAAATAAGTAAGGTAACTTAGTAATAAGTAAAGTTAAATAAAATTCATTTTTTTTTGTTGAAAATGTTTGATGAAACCCCTAAAGCTAACAAAAAGCCCCTTAAATTGAACCTTTTAATACGTTAAATACATACGTTAAATATTTACATTGTGTTGACCTGTCTAATGGTGTCATCCTGTGTGACCTGCACCCACCCCCACCCACACCAGTCCCGCAGACCTACGTGGTAGCATCTGCGATCTCGAAACAAAACCTAGTAATCCTTTCCTGAGAAAATACAATTACAGAGTGTAATGGTAAGTACTAAGCACTACACTGCGTGGTCACATCTCATTCCAGATACCATTTGTTTGTCGGAGAAGTAACAAACATTGTTTCTTACTTGACGGTTAGACCATTTAAGGCTTTTACAATAGTAGACACATGCATCAGTGAGTTGGAACCACATGGCTTTCTCTTTACATTGCGTAGTTGGTGCATTCTGAACCTATTATCTGTTCACGCAGCATAAATCACCTTTTAGGACGAATTTTAGGGGTGACAGAGTATAAGTAAATTCAGTCTGGTTTTCAAATTGTTGTTTGGTCATGGCTTAACACACACAAGTGTTCTTAACTGCTGGGTTCGCTGGTTCCCGGTCATCTGACCTACTATCAGATTAGACCGTCGGTAGTTATCACCATATTATCCACTCTGGGCTCGGAGAGTTATGCGCCCTTGGCTTATAAACATCACTGACAGTCATTGCAGGGGAGGTGACTGCTGTTGTGGACTATTTGCAACTTATAACCAGTCTGTCTCCATGACAACGATTTACCTTCATTCACGAATATAATGTTTGAAGAGATATTATTGCCAAAATATGTGCAAGAAGTCACAAATCACTTTCAGTTGTATTAATCATCAACTGTTCGTGATAATTAACATTCTGTAACTAATACTATTTAGGAAATATACATCATGTAGTTCTCGCAGGTATTTTAGTTGTGAGCTGGCTGACTTCCTGGCATAATGCATCGGAGCTTAATCCGCCGATTCATGTCCAAGATGTTAGTGGAGCGTAGGGGAGCTAACTCGTCGGAAGTTCCAAACGCATATTATCTTCTGCAATCTGCAGCGGAAGCTGGAAAGGAACGCATGCACACTTAGGGTTAGTTGTAGCAATACCACATGCTTCGTTGTGCATGATGATTTCATTCATTCAATTTAAGTTGCATACTTTCTGGTCCCCGCCTGTCATAACCTGCACGGAAGCAACAGATTTGTGCATTTTCCTGTTGGTATGCCTTGTTGTGTCAATACCAATACTTAAACAACTTGCCAACAATAGAAACTAGTTTGAAAAGACGCAAAAAGGCCGACCAATGAAATCAATTGTCTCCTACAGCCAATCATAGCCTTGCTTATAAAAATATTCGTCGCCGATATAGCCTCCATAATGGGCCTCCGTAAAATAAGCTGATTTTCAATTAACATGCTCACAATGGTAGCTACCGGCTCTCCTGGGTCCGTATGCATGAGCTGGTAGTAAACCCGTAGCGCGGTAGTAAGTGTCAACGTCGGAAGTAATTTATGGTTGAGCTCTACGGGAGGCATGCGCGCCTACTTCCAACGTTCGCTACCAGCTCATACATACGGGCCCAGGTTGGTGCGAGTTGACAGCGCGCGAGTTACACGTGCAGAGCACAGAAAGTGATGACGTCACGGGTCATATAATGATGGCTAGACTTGCCACGTCTGCAAGGGGAACCAGGGAAAACTGCAGTTAAATCCTTTTTAGCCACGATGGAAGGTGCAAGAGTAAAACAAGTTAGATGAAAAGAGGGATGTGATCCACGTGACAGGTATACGACTAGCATGAACTTACTGAGTTTCAATGCCCCCATGCCGTTAAATAGAAAAAAATGCATTCTGAACTTGTCGACAGTATCTATAAAATATTCGTAAACCTTCGGAAACGTTACACTTGCAAATAAATGCATTTGACTCATATTCGGAAGGCATTCGGAAATCGACGGAACATTCTTCGATAGATAATAAGAGAAATGTTCGGAATGAGGCTGGCGATTTGAAAATCGAAATATATCCGTCTGAATCTGCCGGGTATAAAGAAAATGAGGTGTTATTGAATGAGGCACACACTTTTACAATGTATGATTTACAGGTTATGTTATATATTTAACACGGATAGCACCAGATCTATTTTAGCGTTCGGGAGCACGTATTCAACTTTAACTGTATACATGTCAATTTTCTACGACCCGTATATATGACCCAGTTAAATTTGAATGTAATGGCTGTTTGGATTTCCCTACAGCTCACAGCTGCTCGTTTGTTTCCGGCGAAGCGAGTGGTTTTGAGACAAATGTGGTACACAAAGAACGCCAAAGCCGTTCTGCATGATCGAGTGCTATAAATAGTCTACCTTCAACTCGTGATTTCCGGAAATGATTACTTGAAAGATTTACTACAGTTTTAAGCCAAATATTCACTTTAGCAAACTAAAGTGACATAGGTGTGTACATATGGTTACTGTATTTCATCTCCGCATCAATGAGACTTAACATCGGTGTATCTTTAAAGTTAGAACAACTTTCCTGCGCTCACGTTTGCTTCTGCATTCAGCAGTGAGCTGCATATTCTTGGCTATATAAACTAGAACTGAACAGTAAATGTGGAGAATGCCTCGAGTGCCAGGTTGGTGATCCTTATTTCTGAATACAGTCTTTAAAGACACATGTTCCCCAGCACGAAATATGTTTGACGCATGTTGTGTTAAATATATAATAACACAAACTGTAGATTAAACACTATACAAGTGTGTTAGTAAATAAATAACGCTGTCTCCTCTTTGTGCTGGCAGACTGAGACGAATTCTTTTTGCACTTTCAAATAGCCTGTCCTTTCAAACTCCTCACAGTGCCTCCTCCTTCCCTGCAATTGCAAGCTGGTATCATACGTGAAACTTTAATCACTGTATGAAGTTAAATAAAAGGTGGATAAAAATAGTGATGCTTCACAATGTTGTAACGAATGCAGATCGAATGTTTTGACACTCTTGAAAGCGATAGAGAAAATTGTGGAGAGCATTAAATAATGTATAACGATGTTGCAGATTATCGACGATCGTGAATGGCAGGTGGTTCAAGAAACATTCATGTACAGTATTCACAATAACCGAGATAAAGTAGAACGTTACAATGTACTCAACAAGAATGCTCAGAAACTTTGTGCATCCACTTTAGGCCTAAAAAAATGTCTTTTGTTTCTGGTCTCAGCGCGCGTCAATCTCGACCCCGCGCGTCAACTCTTTCCCCCCAGACAATAATTGCCAAGGGCAGGTAACTCTGAACTCTGTTTTCCAGATTTTAATTTTGACATGCTTTTTTCTCAGGAAACCATTAATGTTTTTGTTTTAAGTTATTAAAAATTTGTTATTCTGAATAGTATTTGCTTATCTGTTCATACAGTTGATTATAGAGTGGTCAGTCAAAAAGGAAAAAAAGAAAGAAAAAAGGCAGATCGCATCAACGCATTTTTGCCTAGGGGCAAAGACCAGAAACATTTTATTTTTTGTTAAGGCCTTATCTGTTTTTCACCTGGGGGTGTTTTAATATATATGAATATTGTAAAGCGTATAAAAGCGATAAAGATAATATATGTTTTGTGAATATACAATGTTTTATGTAAATTTATTGTTCCAACAGTTGTTTCTTGAAAAGAAAACATTGAATTTAACCGCATATCCAACTTAAGCAATTTACTCAAACGAAACGCTTCTCACTTTGTTTAAATACGAAGCTGTATTATTCAAACGTGTCTGTTTCCAAATATTGTTATAAGTTACAAATCTGATTTTCTCCTCCTGTTAAAACACACACAACATGTCTCGGCCAACACGGACTTGTACACGGCGGCCGCCAGTTCGGTATAATCCAATAAAGAGGGCATCAGATTTCAAAACGGCGACTAGAAAAGAATGCCTTTCCGTCCTACACTGAAACCTAATCTTCTTTTCTGTAACAATAGCATGTCAACCAGCATCGGAATGCAATAATAATCATCGCGGATCCATGTTACGAGCAGGTACGCCAAGAATTTTTGCTTTCAGCATGGTATCCTGTCTAGCTACGAGTCCTAATGATTGTGTTCATGTATCAACATGCCTCAATAATCTTAATGGACGTATCGATATGCATATGTTCTTATACGAGCATCACAGATTGTGGTCGATTTGATCATGCATTTTCGCTCTGTATTGGCGTGTTCCTGATATGGAGTCGATTAGAGAAGGAAACATGCATCGAATTTAGGTTACACATATTGTTGTGCGTTACATTTCAGATGTAGAATTCGGTGACTCAATCTATTGGAGTACCAGATGGAGCTCAGATTAAAAGCCTCAAAGCTGGAGCCCTTAGTGCTCCCGAACGCTAAAATAAGTCTAGAGGTATCTGTGTGAAGCGAATAACATCAACTGTAAATCATACATTGTAAAATTGTATGCCTATTTAAATAAAGCCGTATTACCTTAGTCTCGGCAGATTTGAACGCATATATTTTTTGTTTTCAAATAACCAGCCTCATTCCGAACCTTTCCCTGAGAGTTTACTTAAGAATGTTCTGTCGATTTTCGAATGATTTTCGAATATGAGCCGAATGAATTTATTTACAAGTGTAACGCAAGTTTACGAATATTTTCAAAATTCTGTCGGAAAGTTCGGAATGCATTGGCTTTTTCTAATTTCTGGCATGGGGGTCACAAAATACATAAGGCCATTCACGCGGCTGTTAAACCGTCAATATGCTATATCTTTGTGCATTATTCGTGATATGTACATAATTTTATGTGTATTTATCGTTTCAAAAGTTGTAGTTTGAAAAGAAAACATTGAGTTTAACCACTTATTTATCTTAAACAATTACATTATTATATCAATGTGGATTATATTAAAGTGTGTTTAATATCCAAAAATACCAACGCCCAAAAGAAACAATATAAAGAAAAATGATTACGACCATTACCAACTCTTGATTTTATGCAATTGTTAATCAGACATGATTAGAGATGTTTCAGTTGGTTCGCATCTGGCTGCAACACTTCTCTCGTGACTACAATCTCGATTTGATTTGTTTGTCTTTCTTCAGTCAACTCAGAAAGTCTTGGTATAGTTTCTTTTGAGCGTCAGTATGTTTAAGACAACTCAAACAGCAGCGACAACTTTTAAAATGCATCGTTTAGGTATAGGTCAAATATGCAGTGCATTAATTACGGCTATTGTGATTACACCAATAATAGTCTGTCACTGAGGTCTAATTTAAAGAGGCGTTCACAACAACTTATTACACCTTATACACCTTCATGAACTTTGAAAACTCTCAAAATATGACGTCGTATAGTTAAAATTGATCAAAATCGAAGTTGTAACAGCTTGCAGTTTTAGAATATGATATATTAGTATTATGAATGAGTATCTATATTGCGCTGATTTCATGCATGGGTGAGATATACATGTAGCTATACTGAGAACAGTAAAGAGAGAACAAATGTGTTTCTAGTCTATTTCTAAAGGTATTAATATTGATGCTGGGAGGTAAAGCATTCCACAGGGTTGCAGCACTGTAAGAAAACACGCGATTTTCGTAAGACTTGAGTCTGTAAGTTAGGACTGTCAGAAGATGCTGTTGCTGAGATCGTAGAAATCGAGTGGGAGTGTAACGGCAGAGACGTTCAGGTTGAAATGGATTTAGTCATACGGGATGTATAGTTCAAGCTATTGATGCTAACTATCTAGCTAGCTTTAATCACCTCTTTTATGTTGTTAGGAATGATTAAGCTAAATGTTTAACATTGTTTTTGTCTGTTAGCAGGACTTCTATTGACCCCTGAGAAAAGTTTATAGCGATTAGTCAGTACATGTATTTCAGGAAAGGGTCATTCGTAGCTACTCGTGTCTTTCCGTGACCGAGCAGAGGACTCGTATGCCCCTCCAGACCCGACATGCAGGAAATTTACTGATGGCGGAGGTATGACAATCGGAATGAGTGGTGTAAGATTTCATACAGGCCTTTACGGATTAAGTCGAGTTTTATCAAGCGAGTTCGTGGCGCACGTTTAGAGGTGATACGACCAAATAGTTCCTTTGAAAGTCTTTTTAATTAATTTGTTTGGATGGTGATTTATAACACAAATGTGCTCATCTGTTAAGTCTGAAATTGTATGATTTTTTGGGCATAACATT
>JAUELE010176111.1:1143-13659 GCA_031471655.1 Diodora aspera
CCCCCCCCCAAGTGCCCTCCTACGGCGTTTTCGTTTTTGCTATGTTAGCACCAAATCAACCCTAACAATATTATGACAACTCGTGAAACAGGCTGACCTTTCACCATTTTGCATGGTATTTTTTCAAAACTGTTCGGGTGGTTGTGCCCCTGGCCCATTCTGGAAACTGATATCTTAACTGGAATATGTAACCCCCCCCCCTCCCCCTCCCCCCTCTACCCCTTTCACACAAATCCTGGATCTGCCCCACTCACGCACACAGGTCGATTGAAAAAAAGAAGTAAAACACGGATGTCTGGTGTACTCTTTCCATAAAACACAACAGGATTGGCACCAGGAATTCCCCGTGTTGGGGGACTGAAGACAAACATTTGCTCAGCCAAATACGCAAAGTGTCTCTTAATCGTTCGACGAATTGCTACATTTACATCAACAGGGAGTGGGGAGGAAGCGCTCCACCGCCCCTGAAAGATAGCATTACTTAATTTTTATGTTACAGGGTCACTCGTCAGGCATGCCACCGGGTTGAAAGTGGTCATTAGAAGTGTCTTTTAAAAGAGGACACGGAGTTTGACCCTAACGCCAACGTGATATAGATGACACCGTGGCGATATACATGTAGTTGAAACATTACCAAAAATCATCTAAAATCCCAAATCACTCACTCACCCACTCTTGTGAAAGATCCGCTCCCATTGATTCTATCTCTCCATCATTAAATTTGCGTTACACGGCTAACAAGATTAGTGTTCCCAGCGGGGACGCCTTTTCAACGTTAACAGCCGTTACAATGCCGTGTTCAGACGAAATCAAAGCTGACAATGAACGTCCCTCTCTGACCCATACATTTTACCTGTAAACATCACCTTACTCACCTGTGTCGGGTCCTTTGATCTTTTACCTGCGCCGATTGCCGTTTGCATGCAAGGCGACATTCGGAGCCTTGTTCGTGATCATTGGGCACACGGGAATATAATTGATGCAATCTAAACGTTATGAAAAGACACGAAAACAGCATTGGGTTTTTATACTCAGGGGAAATAACTCTGGGTATGAAAAGGCAATTCTAATCCAAAGGTACATTAGTGTACATTGAAATGTACTGAAGAATATTGCAAGCCGGCGAGATTCATTCTGTGTGTTTGACAATATAATGGATGGGCTCATTGAGAAATGGCAATCGTAAATACACGCTAGTCAAGTTGCAGTTATTCCCATAATGGCATTTGAAATTTCATCGTGCCGTTGTTCGACTCGGATGACGGACGATAACGACATGACTGCGAATGCCAGAAACATGTTTTTCGGCGATAACATGCGAAAACTGCCGATGAAAGCGGCTGTAAAAGCAATAAGATAATTAATAACAGAAAGATTAAGAAATTGCTCTTGGTTCCCAAGGACTTGAAATGATTACATTAACGAGTATTACATCTCACTTTCAGCTGCTTGCAAAAATAAATGGTGTCACGTGACGCTCGTATAATACAAATGACGGATTTTAATGAGAAGTTCAATCCACTCCCTCTCTCAGCCATGTGCTACTTAATCCTATGAAGAAGAACGCACATTAATAAAACAGAAGTGGGCAATTTATGAAATGGCATATATATACTCAGAATTTTCATTTTTACAAAGTGCAAGGAGATAATTTACATAGATATAGACTGATTATCTAGAAATGTAAAAATCCACAGAACTGTTGTGTTTGGGAACTATCTGCTCATAGCAAAGGTAAAATTAGTAATCCAATTATGTGTCGTTCATAGTTCGTGGACTCAAGACCAGGTCCTTGTTTCACAAAGCGATCTTAGGTTAATTTTAAAACCAACGTGACAAACATTTGTCTATATTTCTCAAAACAATCTGGGAGTGATTTTAGGACATGTACAGCTTTAAGTTGTTTGTCAACTGGAATGATGGTTAAAACGTGGTTTAAAAAGTTGATCTTGGGAGTTTACGACTAACTTAGCGCTAAGATCACTTTGTCAAACAGGGCCCAGGTTTCTAAATCTAAACCACAGTTAGGCCGATCTACGTCCAGTGCCAACACGAATGAACTCAAGGGTTCATATAAATACGGAATTGTCAGTGTTGTAGCAAGTTTTGAAAAACTGGAGCTCACAAAGTCACTTAGCAACACGTGATCACAAAAGAGTGAATATATAAGTAGATATTACTTACTGCAAGTTCATTCTCCCTGATAGTCCTATTAAACATCTAATATTGGAACAAATATCGAACCCTCTAGATAATGAGGTATCTGTCTGTGTAAATAAATAAATAAATAAATAAATAAATAACATTTCTTGTTATTGACTATTTTAAATACCATACAACCCGTCACCTTCATTATCTGTTCATTATATAAATCTCCTCTCACAGACACACAGCATTGAGCGTGAGGTAAGTGTGGACGCCACGGCAAGGACTCCGGCGCTCTGCTCTGTATTGCTTTGTTTCTACATTTTCTCAACTCCAACCTAAGACAGTATATATTGACTAATCGAAGAAGCCAAGGAAAGAGCTTTGTCTCCTTCCTTTGTAATTCTAAATTCGTGCGCTTGAAGAGCTCTTAGTGAGTGTTTCGCACGAGTGGGGTTCGATCCCGTAGCCGTTGCACCCTAACTGTGAACCGAACCAGAGTCTATCGAACCAGGTTCCAAGCCGTGTGGGTGTTGCTGTTCAATAGGTTTGAAAGAACAGGGATTGAATCACGTGATCTGTACATAAGTACAAACTGGTCCCAAGGGTCTGCGCCGTCCAATGCGCATCGAACTGATCAATAGTTCAGACATCCGAGATCAAAGAGGTCCCTACAACGATTGCCGAATGTTAACATTGGCAACACGATTCGAAACATGGCTCTACCATTGCCGTTGGCTGACGCCACGACAGTTTGTATGTGGTGTAAGCGACAGAGCGCCATAGCTAACGAGACGACTAATTATTTGACTGAAGTAATTATTAACAAGAGCACTTGCCCCTCCGGTATGGACAAATCATAGTTTGTAATAAATGTCTTGTGCACGTTGGTCGACTGACATCCCTTTCCGCGGGTCATAATTAATAACTGGTTGTTAGGAAGACTGTTTTTAGCGGAAGGTATGATGGTTTGTCTTCAGTCTCTCGCATCATTATTGGAGGGATATACGGAAAGCCTGGAAAACACACAATTGAAAGACGCTCGTGCTTGCAAGTAAGAAAAACGGCCGATTAGATCCGAAGGGGCTTTCCTGGTTTCGGGTTTGACTTCAAATATTGAATATAAAGATGGCGTCGTGTGGTCAGATGGAGACGGCGGTCGAGCACGTAGTTGTCGCAATCGCCGCAACCTTTCGCAACCAATTACCGCGTTCTTGAAAGAAATGGGGACGATCTAAAAGGACGACAGAGCCATCTTTTGTCTGTTCGTTGTTTGCGTTGGTAGCCCGAACTGAGAAGTTTTTCAATCGGTTCGTTTGGCAGGTGACGATGCCATGAAGAACAGTTGGCAAGTCTGATCCGCGAAGATACCCAACTGGACGCTTAATGATTGGCTAGTTGATGTGTTCATATTTGAGGCTGAACATTCCAAGAAGTATGTTTGCACACCTTCATCATACTGGATTTCAGATGAATTCATGTCCACTCTTATGACGATCATAACTTGATTGTCTGATGCTTAGAAATAACTAACTGTCTAATATGTTAAATAGAAATTGCTTTTGTGTCCAATTGCACAACAAACTTCCAGCTCAAGTTATGATGGCTAAATGCAAAAAAAACAGGGAGTTTGTTAATATACTCATGTTCAATATTATTGTCATAATTGTTATATTTTATAGCGCTGACTATTGGCATGTTAACATTTTTATTGCAATAACATCTTGGTAAAACTTCATGGATCTTGACCCTATAGACAGAGATCGTTTTTTGAATGGAGGGTTCCAACTAACAGCTAAAATTACACAGACTCCAAGTAAACAAGGTAGCGAGGGTCCCCGTTTGGCGCGGACCCACTTGGAAGCTAAATAGGACAGATAGTAAAAGTGAAAAAAAAGAATGGCATCCAAGCGCTGCCCCCCTCCCCCCTTAGACGCGGGGCTCTATAATTTCTGCAAATGCTTACGTCTTATTATACTAAAAGTAAAAGAAATATGCTTTCATTGTATAACTGAGCATCCTTGAGCAGGAACTTGGATACCACATTCAATAATAAATCATAAGGTATCATAAATATTTATTAAACATGCAATAAGTGGCAAATTTAATGATTAAAATTAACAAATAATATTTATTTCATGATTTAGAAGGTTTTTAGTAATGATATTATCATCGGTTACACACGGTTAATTCCCTTACCTGCCGTGGGTCTTAACGATTCTATTCGCGTTGAACTCTTAAAATGCACGACCTAACGTGTCTTATCGATAGCCAATAAAATTGCTTTTATTGACTTCAACATTGTTGCGTAAGAAAAGTAGTTTTTCGTGCACACCGATTGCTGAGAGTGTTCAACTTTCATTGGTTTTTTGTTGAACCGCAGGTTTGCGGTTGGACCAATCAATAAAAACGGCGTAGACACACCTTTCAGCGCGAATTGGATCGTTATGACCACCGGTTGGTGAGAGAAGCGGGCTGAGTCAGTAGTTTCGAGGCAACAACTGTATACATATAGGACGCTGTAGATGACTGGAGATGTCCTGCCGTGCATTAAAGAGCCTATATGTTCGAATCGAAAGTTTTTGAAAGATGGTCACGAAACATCAATTTTCGGCGAACAGTGTTGAAACAAATGTCTTCTTTGCAGTCTTAAGTCATGTGTCCGTAAATGTGTTTATTTCGGTTACTTATGCTACTGTCACTGAGGATCAACGCACCTTTAAAATATGTACTTGAAAAGCGTTGCTTTCTTGAAAACATACCATAGAAGAGACTGGATCACAGAACTATCTTTGCATCTGATGGGAGACGTCACATATTTAGTATAGAGTGGACAAGACCAGCGAAAAACAAACCTTCGCACGCCTTGGTTTCTTGGTCACCCCTATAAGCATTGAAAACATAATTCTTGATAAACAAAATATTGTTGTTATTATAGGCAGGGATATAATCTGTAGTTTACTCGTACCATATTTTAAGAGAAACTAGGTTATAGGCTGAGTCAGACTCTAACCATACACCACACGACACCTGTGTCCAATTTCAAACAAACCATCTTCAGTTGTCTATACCAGCACACTGTCTCTTTTCATTTACATGCTGAGGTGTTCTTTTCAACCAGATACGCTAATTATATGATTAAACTTGTGTATGACGCTACTACTTGATCGTTTGTTTTGTCTGACAAAAGCCAAATCCTTGCCAGGCAGTGTTGTGTAAAATTGTCACTTGGTTGTACCTAGTGTTCCAATTTGCCGCCAGGGGGAGTGCGCTGCTCCCTACTGGGGATAATGTCACCTTACGTCCTCTCTCTGTCATCAGTTTCGTGCGTGACTTCACACATTGACTTTGTTCCCCCCAACTCGCCCACCCGGCCTATTAACAGCTGTAAAGCTATGGTTGTGATTTTCATCTCCGAAACCATTCCTTCAAGCACTTACATCACGTTATTACACGATAAGTACACACATTTCTCTGCACATGGTCAATTAATTAAAAGTGATGCGTTTTTCCGTACTCAGCGCGACATGAAATGATACACCGACAACCACAATAAATAGGATCGTTATAAAGAATTCAGATTCAAATGGTATGTATTGTTTTGGATACATTTCGTTAAAAGAGATATCACCAAACGATTACAGATCAAAAAGTATTATGTTAGGTAACTGCACTTAACGTTTCGTACGTATAGTGTAATTAAAGTATCACTTATTGTCATTTGTCGAGGCAAATTGACTAAACCATTTGCACCAGAATCACCTATGATTTTTGACCAAAGTATAATGAGTGTGCAGTCATTGATTTTTCTATTCTTACGCCATGTTGACTAAATTTGACGGGCGATTCGTTCCGCGTTGGCTTCTTTGTGAATAATTAACTAAACAATATTGGTTATTGGATAACAGGGAACTAAATTACCTAAAATGAGCTCAGCGGAATATATGAGAAGAATAAAGCAGCTGTCACTGGAAAAGGATACAATGAACATACGCGCACACGGATAACTGGGTAAACACGCAGGAAAACATAGGTTGTAAAAGTACACTATTTGTAAGATACGTTTGTTATATACACATAATTTTTTATCTCTCCGATAGCATTTTCAAAGCATACACCTACATTTGATCACAGCTGTATAGTTTGTATGTAAACCGCGTCGATATGTTGGTATAAACTGTTAAACCGAATTTAATGGTTTCCATAGGACCCAATACTAACAAGCAATAAACAGAACAGTGCAAATTTGGTAATAGTCCCAGACCAGGCTTTCATTTCAAACTGTTCATTAAGTATGTTTGTAATCAGTGCTAAATACATATCATCTGTGAGTACATGACGTACTTCAAGATGCGATTCATTAACCCTCAAAATCGAAGGCTCATGGCATGTGACCAACCTAGTCTTCGCCCTACCAACCGCCCCCTCCCCCGGACAAGTAGCAGATCAGAATAAAAGAACTGGAACAATTTATAGGCCCCTGTACAACGTAGACCCCTGTCACTGCCTCCTCTCCCCCTCCACACACACACATATACACACTTTTTCCTTGTTCCGCCTGGCAGTAAGCAGTATAAAAGGATTGAGGGTTGAGGGTGGGACATCCAGGTAGACAACCAGTCTACGTATTCGATAGTCCAGCGTTCGAATCAAGCTGGAAGGGATGTTGGGGGATGGGGGAGGGGTCTTCTCTACAGATCTTATTGCATGTTTCTTGATTTGATCTAGTACTCAGTCGGATCAGGAGCCCTGTTGTTTACCAAAATATTTGTAGTCGCTTGAGTCCCTGCTTAAAGTCATCTAGATCTGACCATGTGTGCAATAAACTGACCATGTTCCAGATCACCTATTTCTCCCATACTCAAATTGGAATAAGTTTTCATTTACATTTTGTGTGACTTTTTAGTATGTAGAACGTTTTGGGCAGAACGTTTCGGCCACGGACGTTTAGGTCATGGGAAAGTGCCACGTGGTATGTTTCGTCTAAATGTGAAAATCATAGGATACTCACAATTGAATTTTAATGTTGTAATTTTGTTATATTAAGCTGAAACGTCCATGGTCAAAACATCCTAACGAAAAAATCCTGGGCGAAATGTGCAAACGTCCGTCCACCAACTATTTACTATTTCCCATACAGAGGACTGTGATTCATTACCCATCTTCGTGGAGCGCAACCATCTCCCTTTTCCTTTGTATGGATGCGAAAAAATGAATAATTTGCACGTGCGCAAACGATTTTTTAAACTCAGCATCAATAATGTTCAGTTCAAAGAAACTTCATTTTTTCGACAGTCATGAGAGAAGTCATGACAACATTTTAAATATTTTTATTCCTTGCTTCAAAATGGCTGTTATTTGAACGAAACCCCTGATCGTTTCGTAAAGTAGGCAACTGTCCTTCAAAACGTGCTCAGTGGCGATGTATTTACTTTGTTACAAATTCACACCAACAATGAACAACAAAATGCTACATGTTTACCCTCCTCCTCAACACAGCCCAGTCTCTCATGAAAGGGACATCAGCCAGGATTTGCACCTTCTAATGAACACCGTGAGAAGGAAATGCCAACATGAGCATAAAACCTATTGTTATAATTAGTTTATTGAGTACCCCACCATTCAACGTAAACTTGTTCGTTTATTTGTGCTGAATACTGTCTTTGAAACACGAAAGCAGTCAGTGCGAATGGTTGTGAGCACAGTGCGAACGTGAAAGAAAACACCTCAATACGGACTATTCACACCTGCGCTGTATTTTGTATTCATGCGCAGTGGAGCCTGCAATGTGGCCCGCCCCCCGCAGAGCCTCTTTGCTTCTCAGCCCATGTGTCACTCCTCTGCCGTTTTTCAAGCCTGTCAAACACAGATAAGCAAACATCACTTTCGCTCGGTGCTCGCCCTTTTCAAATTTCCTGTTAATAGATGTCATTTATTTCTCGATTATGGCCGTAAATCGTGAAAAGGTAACACTCATAGTGAGCTCTGTTAGCTTTCTTTAATGACGAAATTTGCTTTAGGCGGAAAATTTGTCGACTTGAATAAAGCCAGGGGTACCTCTCTATGCAGGGCCTATATTCGACAGTTGATACTGTGCTAAGTGTGCTCGCAAATGAAAATAGAGGCCATTTTACAAACCGCGACCGTGTTGTATGAGATAATAGTTCACTTTTTGAGAGATTGAATATTGCAAATAAAACACGGCGGTTTTAGGGCATGTCAACACCTTAAGAGCTGTAGAAATGTTTATTTTATTTTCCATGATACAACAGGCTGCTTCACATAGTATGGTTACAATGTCCTATCTGTTTAAGTTTCTGTTTATGCAGGAAGTCCCAAACGTGATAGAACATTGTGCTGACAATTCAATATCATAGTGCGAAGTATAATATTCTTGTCTTCTCTCCTCTCTGTATCTCATCATCCTTCTTCCGTATCCCATCTCTCTTCTCTCCCTTCTGTATCTCTCTACTCTTTGTGTCTCTCACCTTTCTTCCACATCCCCTCTCCCCTTCTGTATCTCTCTACTCTCTGTCTGTCTCACCCTTCTTCGATGTCCCGTCTCTCTTCTCTCCCCTTCTGTATCTCTGTACTCTCTGTCTGTCTCACCCTTCTTCGATGTCCCGTCTCTCTTCTCTCCCCTTCTGTATCTCTCTACTCTCTGTGTGTCTCACCCTTCTTCAATGTCCCGTCTCTCTTCTCTCCCCTTCTGTATCTCTCTGCTCTCTGTCTGTCTCACCCTTCTTCGATGTCCCGTCTCTCTTCTCTCCCTTCTGTATCTCTCTGCTCTCTGTGTCTCTCACCTTTCTTCCATACCCCCACTCTTTTCCCTTCTCTCATACCCTTTGTCTGTTGCAGAAATGGTTCTTTCATTTAGTTTGTTGTTTGTCTTGGTAATCAGAAAAAAAAGAGAAAAAGAAACAATTTCTACTAGGAAAAAGAAACAGAAAGAAAAGGAACAATTTTGCTTCAGTGTTATTCAGAAGCTCAGTGACATGTTAACAGGTTTATGGCAATAATATCATGGTGAAACTTCTTGGGTCTTTGATGCTTTAGACAGAGTCTGTATTAGGAAGCACGGGACCCAATGTAAGCTAATTTGACGGGGCCCAATTGGCAGCTAAAATTACAGACCCCAAGTAAAAATAGAGGAACTCGGACCCCCTTTGGCAATTTCTATTAGGAAAAAGGAAACAGGAAACAACTTCAGGTTGAAACTTCATTGATTTTTGATTCTGCAGACAGAGACGCTTTTGGGAACCCCCTGCCCAATTGGAGCTACATTGGTAGGCCCAGTTGGTACCTTAACATGACAGAGACCCCGAGTAAAAGTAAAAAAATAGAATGACACCCACATGTTCCTTGGCCTGATGATATACAATATCCCTCTTAATGAGCCATAGTAATATCATAAAAAGTGAATTTTGCATAATTACGCTACGCGTAAAAGGTCTCGTGAGCCGCGGGAAAAAGCTAGTCACTTAATGAAATCATCACAAGGGTCTCACATGATCATATCAGCGTTAAAGCATATGGTGACACGTATTAAGTTTCTCCCCTTCGATCAGAGTGACGAGCTCTTAACAATTCAAGTGGTGTCGGGTAAGGCGAGATAACCATGTTTAAAACGCTGCATTGTACAACTAGAGCGCGGTTTATAACCCCAACACAATTTTATGTGATCCAAATGAGACGGTGATATCAAAACGAATCTCGTAATACGTAATTGACACCCTGTGTTTCTGGTAGGATAGGTTGCCTCTGAACTTGCCTGGTGGCAGACGACACTTGTCATCCCTGCAGCAGACGACAGAAAACGACGGGATAGTCTCAATGGACCGCCCCGGTTCTTATTGCCCAGAAATTAATTTCATGAAATTAATTGGATGTATGGCCCGGACTCTGAAATCTGTGTACACTGTCAACACGATTATGGCCACTGGACGCCATATTGGAAAAGTTATTCCCTCTGAAAAGTCGTCTGCGCCCCATGAGAAATCTCTGTCATCGCAGCATGCACGATCAACGACGTCCTAGAATTTACGACCGATGGGCGATGGTGTAAAATTAAGGTAGTAAGCGATTTGATATGATTGGGTGACCATTTGGGCCCACCTCAAGCGGCATTTTATATATTGGCAAGGGACATGCATTTGTCAGTCCAACCCAAACTGATCTGTTAGGACCCCAGCCCCCTCATCAGTCGATCGTTTTAGACCAAACAATTAACTCATAATGCACGTCCAACCGTACTCCTCTTGTGATTGAACTTTCGCTGTGAAGCCAAACAGAATAGAAGGCTGGCAAAAATGGGTTCTTCTCTTTTATTGAGGCGCGAGCTGATCTTAGAAAAACAAAGGCCGTACGTAGTATTGCCCATGGGGCAGACGAGTTAAGAGAGATTGGTCACATGGGAGAGTCTAACGGCTCAGGCTGATTCCTGTATCATGCGGTTCAAAGACTTTGTATGGGGATGATGAGACCGAGGCACACAGCAAAAGGGAAGTTCAGGCCTTTATACGCTTGTATGAGACTCGTTACCTGGTCCGCTCAATACCATGAATACTCCTGTCCATACCTTGCACAATGAGAAAAGATTAACAAAGCGTCAAATGAGTAATGAAGTCGGGACTTTATTAAGCCAGAATGAGCAAGCTTGGGAAGAAAGTAATTTGCTGGGAAACTTAGACGAATATGAGACCTGACACAAAACCCCAGGAAATTGCTCTGGCATTGGTAAAACGTGCTACAAATTGGTACCATAGTGCCGATCCTTATACACTCGGTGATTTGACAGACTTATAACGCCGTAAACCGTGTTCGATATGGTGTTTCAATTGCCTGTTTGGATACTGTTTAATCTAAAGCCAATATAAGACAGCCATGTATTTCGGGCATAAGAACTGCCATTAGCTTGTCGTCATTGAGAACGCGGATTTGTTACTCAACACATTTTGTGATTGGTTTGGTTGCCAATACAACTACATTTATAAACATTTAATGAATAATCCCATGTCTTCCTTCATTCAGTAAAGCAATTAAATTAAGCTTAGAAAGACGTGGTAACCGTGATAGTTACAGAACAATATGGATTGCATTTGTTGAATGTCCTGCTAGTTCATGTAAATCATAAAGCAAAAACGTGACGTACATACAACAAACATTAAAATTTGTTATGTTCAGTTTCTCTGTGGGACTCTGTTGAAGTCACTCTATCAACAACCCCATTACATCCATACGATGACGATGACACAATGAATGTGGTTCCGCTCTCTGACGTGGACATTTAATTGTTGGATTTGTGTTGGCAATAAAACTTACAACCGTATCGTCATCATTTTACTTATTTGCTGGAATATGAGTTTGCTCACACTATTTCTCGGAGACATATTGCAGAATTTCTGCTTTCTACTACAATTTAAAGTTCATATTATATATTTTGACATTATCTAAGTACAGGTTGTCCCCGGGCTACGAATGTCCGATTGACTGACCACTAGCACTACGTTCGTGTTTATCAAAACGCTTGGTACTTAATACATTAAAACTTATTTTGCAAATATAAATTGCAAATTGCATATGTTCCATGAGCAATAATATTTCTTCCACACATTCTTTGAGACATGTTGTGTGGTGCCTGTGGTGTAGCGGCCGCCATGTTGTTAAAACGAGCATTCTCTCACGAACACAGACATCGATGGAACAAGAGTACGTGTAATCTCCCCATTGTAAGACAATGGTAGCAATGATTTCAGGGAAGAACAACAAGGAACAACATATATTCAGCCCTAAAAACACATTTGCATTATTATTAGTTATGTTTACGAATCCCATGTACATGTATATACCAGTCCCGACTTACATACACATTCTGGCTAAAGATATATGTTTAGGGACGGACCTCGTTTGTAACTCTGGGACTACCTTGTATCTAAACCATATGACATGTGTCCGATATCGCTCGAACCAATACAATTCGTTGTTTCAAAATTTGTCCTGTTGTAGGAATCCACTCCTATTTTCATAAATTGAAACTTAGTGAGACAGTATGCATGTCTCTATATACAAGTGGTTCCCATGTGTTCAGTGAGTTTCGAACTTCTAAAATGAATATACTGCAGCACATATGACTTATACATATTCGTGTATATGACAGATGAGTATACGTGACAATATGGAACCGCCTAGTAGTTGAATTAACTCACAGCTTACCGAAGCACAACATATATACTGAGGGAAAAAAATAACAGAACGCGTAGTCTCAAACATTGTTAATTAAATATCATCTCAAGAGTTCCACGTTGATGTCAAGGAGGTACCCGAAGACATAAAAGACACACCAAATACTGACAGATCATCTGTCTTATCACT
>JAUELE010176218.1:0-13658 GCA_031471655.1 Diodora aspera
TAGGACCCTCATGATAATTTACTCTCCCCCCCCCCTAATAAACAAGACCTGTACGCTCCCCTGTATGCTTTTAGGAACCTACAACAATTTATGTGAAGAAACTGAATGATTCATAATTTGTTGGATAAAAACCGTTCAAGACGATATGTTTAATGCCTTTCTTTCTTACATAATTCTCCCTGGAACCCACCTTCTACATGAAACTGTATGTAAACATTTGAAGTTAACATTAATTCAGTTTTTGTGGACTCCATTAGTGCACATCACGGGGCCAAAGATTGCAATGAATTCTGTTAAAGGTCAATCGGTGTGCATTAGAAAGTCAATTCGTCTCCGGATATTGAACGGATAATAGGAAATATTTTACGAACGCTTCTTGCAGTTGCTTTGTGTCGCAAGATTACACCGGAGGCACAGATTAGATCGGTGGGTAGCACAGGGTTTCGAAATCACTGATTGGTCCGTCGATTTTTGAAAAAAAATGAAAATTATGTTTTGCTAATAAATTTGCTAATAATTTCCCGCTTTTTCAGCCTAAGATTACCCAGAAAATAAATTGGTTCAGCGAATTCGCCCGTTTAATATTTTCGTACTCCTTGGGTTTAATAATTAAATAGTATATTTAATATAATAGTATTATATTAAACCCTGGGAGAATGAACATATGAAACGGGTAATTTCGCCGAACCAATTTAATTTCTGGGTAATTTTATGCTGAAAAATCGGGAAAATGATCAGAAAATTTATTTGTTATTAGCAAAACATAATTTTCAAGTTTTTTTCATAAATCGACTGACCAATCAGTGATTCTTACCCCTTTGGTGGGTAGAGCACCATCTCATGACTCACTTAATAGGTTCGAATTCCACCCACGGACTTGACATATTGGCAGCAGCTGTCAATCTGGCAGGACGCATTGATGGTCTGGCGCGTTGTCTGATCACGATATCATCCTTGGTTAGTTAGTACCAATTGTAGCTCGCAGGTTTCACCGCATCAATCGTCCATCTCCTCACTGGTGATGCAGACTTGCTATACACTGACCGAGTCCGGAATCACCAATGCTGGAACGTCATGTAAAATATCCTCTTGTGAAGAAGAAGAAAAGGTGGATAAAGAGGAAAAAGAAACCTTACGTCATACAATAGCTGAGATATTGGGAAAAAATAAACGTATTTCTCCTCTGTGGATACATAACGTTTAGGTCTGAGGCAGGTCATAGACGAGTACCAAATGTAGGCCTACGATGAAGTTCAATTATCCATGCTTGATTGAGTCTTTGCAAAGTGTATACCTACAAGTGACATTAATTCACTATACCTAAAACATTTTCTTACCTCACTTACCTATTGTGTTACCGCAGGTAAGACCGCTTTAAGTCAATTGCCTCCCACCCCCTCGGGAGGGGGCACCGCGGCTCTTAAACTGACCCAGCAGCACGGTAGTTTATTTAAAAGAGTTTTGCTCCGGATTAAAAACGTCTTTGTTAATTGTATGTGCATGTGTCTTTCTCAGTTGCATTGTTTATTTATAGATGTACGTGCAGTGTGTGCATGTACGGTTGTTGAATAGAGACGGATAAAGGTTAATAATGCTTACAAGGCAGTGGAAGACTCCTAAGGTGGACATCTAGACATGTTGACCATAAAAACACAATATAACATACCTATATCATTTTCTGGTATACACATAGGTCATACAGTTCGGTGCTTGTGAATATGTGTTTGCCTTTGTCGTTTCGAAACTTATTCTTGTGTGAATACTGATTGATGTTGTTTTTATGAGGCAGTTTGAAAAAAGGCTCTAGCATTTTACCACGGTCTGCTAGCTTTCTGTGATATACCTTGACTTGCAAGCCGCATTGAGATTGTTATTGTTGTCCTGAAATGAACATGAATTGAAGGCACATCTTGACAGCACACACAAAATTACACATCGTCAAAAGAAAATAAAATCCATGAATATGACACGTTTTGTTGTTCAGTTCAACCGTACTCTCTAAACCCAGCTCGTACATTATAAACATTCGACACAGTCAAGCAACATTATCGCCTTTTCAAATGCACGCTCAGAAATCCTGGGTTTAATACGTACGTCAAAATATGACACACATACTCTACATTATGCTCGATAAATTAAGCTGGACTTTCAACGACTAGCAATAGGTTCCTTCCGCCAGGACACTCTGCCATCGCTGTGACTCAACTTTAATACGCATAGTCTCAAAGGAGGCTATTCACGGAACACAAAAGCGACCCGTCGTCATTGAAATTGACACCACAGAAGTTGTGTCCGTACAATTGGACTGTATTTTCTCCTCAACAGGTTCTGAATAAACTTTAGCCGACAGAATGACATTGATCGGGTGTTTGAGAATTGGACGTAAACAAGTAGTCGGACAGGGAGAAGCGCTGACACCACCTCTGTTCATGTAATTTACAGATCATGGATATCACCTCTGTTATAGATAAGAGACAGTAACTATCACCAACTAGAGGTAAGGTTTCCCAGTTTATCGGCGGATAAGTGAACTGAGAGTACATGTGTTTAAAAGCAGGACACATGACTCAAATTGTTTTAATTTGCATGAATTTATAGTCATCACTGGAACCGGTTTCAGAACTATTTCATCTCTCCGAACTTCGAAGTGTTTGTGTGCTTCGTTTTGTTCTCCCAGCTGGTCATAAACTGCCCGACAAAGTTGTGAAAGAAATGTATTGCCAGAAACGTGTAAAGTGTTTTAGCTAACGCCCATTGCCATTCAGACATGTTTTGCTCTGCTGAGAACAAACAAACCATCTTCATGGGTGCAACTGCTTGATAAAACATGATAGTAATAACAGAAACAATCAAATCAGGTATTGATGTGAATGTATAACTGAGTAAAGTTCTAATAATTTAATTTATAAACACATGTTGACTAACAGTTCATTTACTTTTAGAATGAAATATATTCTACTCGTGTATCTCCTGGTTGACGTCGTGGGCTGCGAGATAGACAGATTCAAGAGAAACTCTGAAATCACTCTTACAGATGAAGACAAACATAGAATTGTGGAAGCCCATAACAGGCTCCGGAGAAAGGAAATGGCCACGGACATGAAGCGAATGGTACGTTACTTTATTGTCTATGTACCGGAACAGACCATTCTGAATTCAGGTTCCAATTATTGTTTTATTGCAATCAAATCTATGCCAATCCTTATTGTCTTAAATCAGTGGTTCTCAATTAAACTTCAACCTTGGGGGGGGGGGGGATCCCCTTGGTTTTAGGGTTTCGATGGTGTGTGTGTGTGTGTGGGGGGGGGGGGTAGCATATAAGCTATCCATATTTTTCTCTCAATGGTTATTGCACATGCTTACTTAAGAATATCCCTTTCGGCCTGAGACTGCCTAAGTGAGTGTATTGTTAAAAGTGGTATACTTTCTCTACTACCTCGTTTGAAAATCAACAATCAGAAAATAATCTTTAATAACCGAAGGGGCTTGACACAAGCGGAATAGTTTGTCAGGCCCATAGCTCATAATATTGTTTGCATTTAGCACCATAAGCTTCGACGCTTTGAGCATATGTATATAGTCTTCTTCAGCAGCTTCCAATATATTTTGTTATTTAGTTTGCTTTATGTACAGGAATGGCACGAAGGATTGGCAGCCGAGGCCCAGAAGACAGCGGACAAGTGTACCTGGGTCCAAAGGCCCATGGAAGAATTAGTTAATCTTGTGGATGGATTCGCAGTTGTGTCTGAACTCATTGATGCAACATCAGGTGAGTTCCTTTGTTTTTACATACTGTATGTATCATCTAGTAAATACAAATCAGGAGTTACAAAGAGCGGGCGTGATTTAACATAATACATTGAGTTCGATCAGAGGTTTCCAGAGAGATTAATGGGATCATTCAACGGGCCGATAAATGTCTAAGGGTCAATAGAGGGCCGATAAACGTGAGGTCGATGAACTTTTGGGGTCGAAACTTACATTCGTATAAGAATGTGTACCCCTCTTCATGATGTCCACAATGACAATAAACAGCTTCATGAGAGATATTCCAACGGCTGGGGTTACAGAACAACAATTTCACAGGTTTTGCAGTTTCACTCGCTGATGTGTAAGGAAAGCAGGATTTGGTATGCAGTTTCACTCACTTATGTGTAAGGAAAACAGGATTTGGTATGCAGTTTCACTCACTTATGTGTAAGGAAAACAGGATTTGGTATGCAGTTTCATTCACTGATGTGCAAGGAAAACAGGATTTGGTATGCAGTTTCTCTTACTCATATGTAAGGAAAGAAGAATTTGGTATGCAGTTTCTCTTACTTGCATATGGAAACTGTACTTAATTAGTATTAATAATAAATTATTATTATTAACATTATTTATTTTTTTGTACATGCCGACGATAAGTGAAATAGTGACTCCATGAAGGGACCGATTGTCTAAAACGTTTCCCACCCCTGAATTGGTTTAAATGACTATCCTATCCACTTGCGTAACGTTACATATGAGTATAATATTACTATACTTGATGTATTAATAATACCTGTACTTACCTGACACGTGTTAATGGTACCTGCGTGATGCAGTAATATTACTTATCACTGTAATACTACTTATTAGATGCGTTAAAGATACTTACTTTAGTTTTTGAAATCATACCTTTTTGTGTGATATTGGTATTTTGTTTGATGGAGAAACTACTTATCATTGATTTGGCATTTGATGTAAGATCTCCCATTGTAGATAATGCGGGTATTGTGAAGTCTGCAGCGAAGTGGGCCGAAGAGTCTATACATTACCGCTATTCCACGGGACAGTGCCGAAAGGTGTGCTGGCACTATACACGGGTAAGTAACACATGTTGCACTGTCCCAGAAGCATTAAGCTCTAGGTTTTCATAATAAATAATAACATGATATCCATATCGCGCCTAAGCCATGTGTTCTTGCACACGCTGCACATCTAAATAAGAACTATATAGACAAGCCCAAGCTCCCCCAAAGTACTGATCATGTAAATATACGCAGATACGGACTATTCCGAATTAGAAGCCCAGATTAGATATTTTCTTAACCTTGACATAAAACTCTCGGAGCTCTCATATGACCCAACATTATAAGGAATTGAATTCCAGAGAAAGGATGCAGCATTTCACATGATCTAAACTCAACATAATGAATCTTTGCTTTGGGATAACTAGAAATAGTGGATCTCTGGATCGGTATTTACCTGGTGGAGAGCACTGTGAGGCAGAGTCTGACAGAAATGCTGATGTCGTGTTGTGGAGAAAGTTTTGAGTGGGAATCCAGTGGGAAAGTTGCAGTCTGTGATCCGGGCTCTAGTTGTAGTAGCCTACATATAGTACACATGTTCGTTGTGTGTGCGCTGTTTAATGACGATAGCGGACGTATTTCCGGGGAAGTTTGATGTTAATGACTAGTCAACTTTGAGGACATAACATTGCCCAAAACAACAAACATAAACGATAATAATATTTATTAATACGAATACCGAATATGCACCTTTTTCACAAACGAAAATGAATAATAAGTATTAACGTAGATCTTCAACGCAGATCTAACTTGTGGTGACTATAGTTCGGCGAACCCCTCTCACACTACTTCAGCCTCTTGTGAGTTACATCACAATGAGTCCGCTTTACTTGAATAACTGTTGTCTAGCTACGCACGCACACACAATCGTAAGAACACATACAACATCAAATTATTCTGCTGTTTTCAGATCGTGTGGGCTAGCTCATTCGCTGTAGGGTGTGGGATCAGGTACTGTCATAGCATCCAGAATCTACATTGGGGACAACATGGCGGCTATCTCATTTCCTGTATGTACGGATCGCAGTAAGTTTCATATTTCCAGATTGTCACCGCAAGGACCAAAAGTAAAATGGTTTTCGTAACCTCTATACACTATTACTATAATCTCTACAGCGCTAACAGTGAGAGATAAAGTTTCAACACCAATGGAACCTGTTTCTTACCAACTAGATTTAATTTAATTGATCAAATATCACTTACAAGTTTTAATTTCCTTTTTCTTTCTCGACGAATGCCATTTACGTCAATGCAGTTTGATTCAAAACATGTATAGAGTGTGTGTTCCGATTTTTATTTGGCCGTTTTTTACAATTTACATATTATATAATATAGTCGACATTTTCTGTTTCATTTGTATCACGTCTCTATTGTACTGTATTTATTGCTTCACATTGTGCTGAGATTTTGAGTGTGAAGGATGGTTACAAACCCGTTTATGGTATTTGTACGGCTTCTGATACCATTCTTGAAAATGCCAACCATTTCTCGCCATTGTGACCCTTCTGAACTTCAACTTCCACAAACTAAACCTCTCCGTTGCAGAGTACCGGTGGTCTGTGTATTTCACGTGTCCTTTTCAGCATTGCTGATTTAAATTAGCCACGGTCAGTCGATTGCTCGCATCACCAATGGGGAGCTGGATCACATGATGGGGTGAAACCTGCACGCTACAGCGGGTACTAACGAACCAAGCATGAAGTCATGAAACAGTACAGATCAGCACCGAGATGTTGAGTCACATATCGCTGGATTTGAACCCGGGACCTTCAGATTGGTTTTTTCGTGGATCCCCTGTATATAGAAGTACCTTTAAACATTTTAAATGCATTTTTATGGTCTGTATGAGATTTTGAATGGTCACGAAGGACAACATGTAAGGTTCATGTGGGTTTTTTTTTGCAAGCGCATTCAGTGTACATTCGTAGTTTTATATTCATAATTCATTACGTATTTCTCCTGCAGAGGGACCAGCGACAACAGACCATTCAAACTTGGTGGTGAAGTGTGCAGTGAATGCACTGACGATTTTCCTCACTGTTATGAGGGCCTTTGTAGTAAGTGTTCAGCATTAGCAAATTGACCATTGATTTACTGAGCATCAGCCTTTTTAGAAAGAGAGATAGCACCGTGTTGGTGTCTCCCAGATCCAACCTGCTTCGTGTGAGAGTTCTTCTGCTTTGCTTTGGTTCATCCTCATAATAGGACTCTGATATCTTGACTATATGCGAATTACAACCACGCTCTATTGTTCCACATATACACTATGCTGAATCTAAATATTCGGAAACGGTTAACAAATTTTCTGTGTCAAATTATGGGAGAATATTTTTTAACAAATATTTGGACACTTAAAACAAGGCATTTTTCAGGTCGCATCCAACCGCCTGTGACTTCGACGGAGAAACCGAATACTGTACCAACTACTGTATCAAATATTCCAGGTAAGACTACTTCTACTACTACTACAACTACTACTACTACTACTACCACCACTACTACTACTACCACTACTACTACTACTACTACTACTACTAGTAGTAATGATGATGATCATCAAGCCGGCAAATCACCAATATCTCTCGCCGTTTCACCCTCCTGACCGGTCACATGACTTTTCAGTTTTAATGGAAAAGGCATTGCTAATAATGGCAGAGATTTCGAAATAGAGGTAGACACATCCGTGTGACAAGTGTTATACAGTCGCCCGGAAAACGAAAGGACGAACTGATGGAGACATTGCTACATCTTCCGCTAACGGGAATGATGATGATGATGATGATGACGATGTTGACGATGAGTAAGATCAATTTTTAAAGTGGATTTTTTGTTTGAAGGTAGTATAATTATATATGCGTTGTTTTGTAAGCATGTTTAGTAAACATCAGTGTATTATGTCATTTCAGGGAAACCTCTTCCCGTCGGTGGAGCGACACGTCTGAGTTCTGTCTTCACGTGGACTGCTACGCTTCTATGTGTGTTGTACATGAGCGCTCTTGTTTGAAAAGGACACTTGTTTCTCGAACCAGAGGTCACGGGCATTTTTGAAGGAGGGTGAATGTCGTTTGTAAAAATACTCTGAGTATATGTGCGTGTGTGAGGTGTTCATTTTAGGGCGTTATTATGATAAATCGGATGGTTATCAAGTTGTTCCCAAATGTGACTGAGACTGTGAGTGGAGCAAGCACAGATACCTTACGATAGCCCTGTGATACCAAGTTGTAGCTATCTGTGCAAAGAGTCATTTGGAAGGAAACCATATAAAGGCAACACTTTTGATTTTGATTTGATTTTGATATTGGACCACTTAAAGAAAGTAACTTGTTTCTCATAATATTTTTCTTATTGCACTGGGGAGAGATCGAAGATTTCATTTTTACATTTTATTTTGATTTGAGTATTTAAATATTTAACAATAAGTCATTCAGCAAGGCATTTTCGGCGGTGTTGAAGCTAAACCGTGACTTTAGAATCTTGAAACGGTTTCGTATCTGACATTATAACAAAGAACAGAGCTGACTTGTTTAAAAGTGAGCTTGTCATGCTAAAACTAAATTGGATTTGAAGAAATTAGATGAAGGCACATATCTTAGGCGCGGGCAGGTGATGAGAAACAAGCTGGTTGTAGCCTTAAAGTACTGATCAATTTTATGATACTTGACCCAAATTACAATGTTGATGCATTGTTTTATAGTGGATGCAAATTGTAAAACTTTTGAAAATTGAAATAATGGGAGAAAATTATAATAATGCCATATTTGCAACAACATGAGGTTGTTGTATTTGAGATATATTTTGTAATAATAGCACCAAATTATAGCGTCTGGCGATACTGGGGTGCGCAGATTGGAATCACACCGGCTACACCGACCCTAGTGATGTCACTCTTTGTAATTAAGATATATTTTGTAGTAATGAATTAAAATGATAATAACGATGTATTTTGTAGTAATGAATTAAAATGGTAATAACGATATATTTTGTAGTAATGAATTAAAATTGTAATAACGAAGCAATTGATAATGTCGTACATGTAATAAGTGGCGCGAATTGCAATACTGATAACTGACGTAAGATGTGATACCGATACATTTTGTATTGGAATAATGTAATATTAATCTCCTTAAATGCATATCATATTGTTGTGTGAATCTACCATGACATGTACAGACGTCTGACGACCGCACTGAAAGTAATTAACATTTTGGCAATCTATACGATACTTTTGTATGTGCAGCCCTTCAATGTATTAATTAACATGGTGTTGTGATACGTATTCTGGCTCCATGAGGGTACGCAGGGGGGGGGGGGTATGAACGGGTGACACCAGTCCTAGCTACGTCACCGTCTCTGCATGTAGTTCTGGATCTGGCCAAAAGTATCTATAGCGATTGGACACAGTTTGATTTGTTATTGAGTTAGGGGTACTATAAACTATGAATTGACTCAGCTTTGATACGAACTGTATTTGGGAGTACTTAATTTGTTTACTCTTGAACTGAAAGCTATTATTGTATATTTGATAAAAATAAAATGATGTTTACTATTAACCATCATCTGCTATGTGTTAATGCTTTTTTAATAACAGCCCTACTAACAGTGAACCTAATCACTATTAACATAATAAGTATGATTATGATTTCATGATACGACGCACGCCCTGACACACTGTTGCTTATTTTAAATATCTTAATTCCGTCACAAGTACATTGAAACGTGCTCTTTTAAATCTTAAGGTGTAAAATTAGAAAAGACTGTCCAGGGAGATTTTTTTTTTATCTACAAGAACATTAACTCATGTTCAGGGCCGCAGTAACCATCGGCCCGCCCTGCTTGTGCACACAAACGTTGAAAGCTGCATGCTCGCGCCTCACTCGTCAGCTGTGTGCAGACCGAGACTCGGTCATTCCCGGCCAAAAGACGGATACATTTTAAAAAGGTTTTCCAAGGACGTTGCGTATTGTTAGCTACAGGTAGTACGATATGCTCCGCGGGTCTCGCGCATCCCCCGTTGTTTACTAAAGAACCCGGTCACCATGTATGTCAGGTTTTCGGCGACTGCAAACAGTCTTAATAAAGCTATGGCAAAGCGAGAGACACGATGGGGTAATAATATTCAGAGGAAAGGTAACTCGATACGAAACGGTGAGTGTTTTGATCTGTAGTTATAAGGTATATGATCGAGTGCGTAGGCCTATATATACGCATACATATATGAATCGTACTGGTTTTCATAAAAGTATGTTGCGTTGGGTCCAGTGAACGTAACATAGAGGCCTATAGAATCAAGGCAACGTAACCAACCAAAATGTTCCCGCTTCTGATATATCTGGAATATAATATATAGTTTGATTACATGTTAAATCTTTTAACAATGCCCAATGAACTCAGTGCTGCTCTTACTGATTAGTGAAACAGAATGAGTCAAGCTGTGCAGTGATTGGTCCACTGATCAGAAGCATGTCTCATAGTGTGAACATATCTTGTCAACAAAGGGGATTTTACCCGATATTTGGGACGTAACAAATTTCAGATTTGAACCCCAACCTCTTTAGCGACCTAATGCGCTTCTACTTAATCACACCAACGATAGAAACCTTTGCATCTGATCGTCTTCTACCCAGCAAATAATCATGACATATTCGTCAATACCATATACAATGTAGGTTTGAATGTACAGGTATGCTTTGACGGTCACCAGTACAGTGCATTTGCCCTTGATTACACTCAGTATGCCCTCTCCTATATTATTTACAAGAAGCACCTAGCGCGCAAGTGTAAGATTAGTTTCACAGAGAAAGGCATATGACAAAGGGCAACTCTATATATCTAGCTCCCTCGCGAGATTGCGAAGAACACCCTGCAGTCCAGCATTAATTCTGCTTGACAGAAACCGGATACATTAGTCTGCAGAACAAACTCAGATGTATGCCATTGTTCATAAACAATCTACTGCAACCTTGGAACTGCTGTCGTGTTTCAAATATAACAGTGAGCAATATGATATTATGTTTCCCAGACATGCTCCCCGATATCATGCAACCAACTGGTGCATGTAAAGCGCCTGTGATTATTATACCGGAAAAGATATCCGAGAAACGTGCATGTGAACGTGACGCTAGGTGTTTTATCGATCAGGTAAAGTTGGATTAAAAAGACGGGGCGACCAAGCCTGCTTGAGATAAGAGCTACATAGATAAGGTTACGAGGACACTCGGAACAACCGTCGAGTTATTCGGTCTTTGCTTTTAAGATCGGGGACATGAAAGAATTTCTGTCATTGGGGACTATTGTCAAATCGGAAGTGACCGAGAGTGAATGCTCCTGCCATCAACATGGCGGCCTCCAGTCTGAGCACAGAGAGCTATTCGCCCTTGCCTCATAAAATATCTCTGACATGAATCGATGGCCTTCATTGCTGGGGAGATATCTCTGTGGACTGCTTTCAAGACATAACATGTCTGTATCCATGGCAAATCTACTAATTTTTCAAATACCGTTTCCAAATGATATTTCTTCAATCATTTATGTTTATGTCTGTGGTGTGAAGGCCGCCCCATCAGAACTCCAATAATTACTCCGCTTACCATTCTGTAATGTCTTGGACAGGAATGGTGATTACAGGAACATAGGGGAGTTAGTAAGTAAATTAGTAAGTTAGTAAGTTTCTTTATTGTGTGCTTTCGCATACTGATTACGCCAGCAACCATTGAATGCCATAGAGCCGTACGATATGTGGCTCGCGAGCCACGGCTGTGTTGCCACTGCAATATGTCAGACTAGACCCGGATATCTTAACAGTGGGCTCACGTATGACTGCGACACCGGTTTTATGTAGGATAGAATCGTGTTATATGATAAATTAAGCAGACGTGCATCTGAATATCTACGCACTAAACACATTTATCCTGTAATACCGTTTAGGGGTTATATGGATTATCGAAAGTATCCTTAGAGACATTAAAATTCAAGAAGTGGGTGTCATATTGCCGGTTAAAATATGTCGAAGGAGATTCCAGATACTTGCGGAAAAGTGGGCAACCGAGAGACTTTAAGGGACAGTGGGGGCGTCAGACGTATAGTAGAGGGTCCTATACTCGCGGGTCCCCAATACTCGCGGTAAACAAAGAATCAAGTTGCGTTTAAAATCCGCGCTACGTAGCGATTGTTTATTCCCTTGACGACATAGTTTAGACATTGTCCCGCTCACATTCTTTCACAATGACCACTTTATTAATAGGTTATTCTAGAAAGTTGAAAAAATTAAAAGACAGCGTGTTCGGCAGAAAACAGAGATTTACTGTATCTACCGCTTTGCTTTTCTGTCTCTTTGTTAAACTTCTTGAACACAGATAATGTTTTTGTCCGGCTGACGATTTCGTCTGCCAGTCTGTCGTCAAGGTCAAGGTAATAAATCATGTGACTGCGCGATTGCATATTCTCACCCCAGTTCCAACTGTACGGCAGAATTTAAGGTCCGAAGAACAGACGACGCCATTATTCCGTTGGTCATGTGATTCGATCTCAGCATATTTGCAGAGAGGCCGTTTTGGGACATGAACATTGCTTTGATAACAACATGATTAAATTTTAGTAGTAAAATTACAAACAAATTATTACAGATAGATAATTTTGAATAAATCAACAAATAACTTTTGCATTAATATTAAATTTTAAGCTGGTGACGAGCTAATGTTTTCAAATGCCTCCCTGTATCCGACAGAAGAGTGAAATATACACTGCCGGGCAAAAGAAACGATGCCAAGATTTTCAGAGACTACTGAACAAATTCACAATTGCGTCGGATATGCAAAAGATATCCCTTCAAGGTTAGGAAGTTAATCAGCGATATCATGTCAATCAAATTACACTCGTTGAAATCCTAGCATCCTTTTGATCAGCTGTGACAGAAAGACGCAAAGGAAAAAAACTGAAATCATTTGGTATCGTTTCTTTTGCCCGGCAGTATATATCTTGACATTTGTTGATACTTGAATCGATATATTTCATTGTGAAAATGTTATATTTGTATTTAGTTGCATGTTTTCATGTTTGCCGCGAGTATTGGGTCCTCATGTCCGGCGGTAAGGGTGATTGCCTCCTTTCATAAGGAGTTAAGAAACAAATAATTATTGAAGTGTGACTTGCAGTTGTGTTTGAAGCTTTTAGATATTAATGGAAAGATGGATTGCTACAGAAAACAAACAATTGTTTACATTGCTACAGAAAACAAACAATTTTTACACAATGTAAATGATTTACTTCTCCCTGTCGATGAGATGTCAAGTACCGCGAGTATAGGGTCCTCCACCCTATAATCTGTGTCTCGCTTAGATTCTAATATTGAGACAAAGGAATTAATATTACTGTAAAGCAGGTATTGTTTCGTTAAGTATTTTTTTCTCTCAACCTCTTATATTCGTCACAAACAAGCAAAACATGAAATTCATCTTCAATATCATCTCTACATAATGGACACACATTTTTGTTTGCATTAGTTCACAGAAGATCACACAAACCAAGTCTCAGTGTTACACGTAATGATAAATTGTCTAAGTAAAAGAAAATACTGCTTCTCTGATTTGAAAGGTCTATAAGCATCACAGCGTGAGCCATTACAGAGATGAGACATCCAATCTTGACAGAACCTATCAAAAAGTGACATAACCACACGTAACCAAAACCATGTGAAAACAGTAAGAATCGTATTTTTGAGGCTCAAGTAGTGTAGCCCACATTATCTAGTTGATACATAGAGGATTCGTAACGAGTGTTTTTGAATATGTAAAATATCAACCGAGTCTAAGATAATCGGTATTTGTCGAG
>JAUELE010176431.1:0-13656 GCA_031471655.1 Diodora aspera
GTGTGAGAGTTGTCTACTACAGCTACTGACAACGAACGTTCTTCCATTCTTAGGACCAATCAACTTTGATGGTATATCATTCCTCTAAGCTATAAACAAAGACGATAACAGTAATTTTTAATACGAACACCGAATGCACGCCTATTTCAGAATCGAAAATAAAGAACAAGTATTAACAGTAGCATGAATTGTATTTTTCAACGTGGTTCAAGCTTGTGGCGACCAGTTCGGTTTACCCCCTCAGAAGAACCCAAAGCGGTTGATGTTGTGTCAAAGTATTTAATTAACACTTAAATATTCAAACACGCCAAACACACTGAAAGTTCATTAAATGTTCTTACATATGTAACTTTAAGCAATTTAAACGTCCACACAGCACGGCATAAAACAGCATATATAAAATTCATAGAAAAAAACCATAGCACAGTGCTGCATAACGTGCGGTAAAATAGAAAAAGCAGAACAAATGTTCAAAATGAATTGAAATATACTCAGCCCAACTAATGAAAGGTCATTGTAACGACCTACCAGTAATTTTCGAAAGTTATAATGATGGGTGTATAATTAACAGAGTTTTACTAATAAATTTATTTTGAAAAAATGAACAGAGGAAATGTGCAGCTGCATATAAAGAAGGCTACGTTCGTTTGTTATTTCTTTATGCTCATGGTACGTATACGTTTAGGTGTTTTCTCACATTTCTAGTCATTTTAAAATACAGATGTTAAGCATGTTTTGTTTTCAGCAAGTCACTACATAAAACGTCAATAATCAAACATCGATCGTGTATTATCAATTCATTGTAGATATTCCACCTTACTGCTGCGAAAACCACAGCTTCAAAAGTTCTATATTATGCCTATTCTAATGAGTGACGCTTCAATAATTTGGATGAGTATATAACTTTGGATGTACATTAGACTTTTGTCAAGACCCTAAGGCTGTTTAAATTTTCCTAAATTTATATATGTAATATCGTCAAATAATTATTCCTGGGACTATATTGCCTTTCCTAGCTCTGCCTTAGGCAGGGCTAAGCAGAGATGGCTGGTAGAGTGAAATGTTAAGTTTTCTATGCCTCAGGGTCTTGACAAAAGTCTAGATGTACATGTATATTGACAATATACTCATGCTAATTTTTATTGTCACCCATCATATTATGGGACATAAGAATTTGAAGACGTGATTGAGCGTTATTCCTTTTTTTAACTTTTGCTCAGGGTGTCTATCCTTTTAAGCTTCCAATTGAGCTCCGCTCCAAAAGGGGCCCACGCTCCTTTTTTACTTGGAGTCTCTTCAATTTTACCTTCCAATTGCGCCCGACAACATAGCTCCGGTTGGGGCCCCTGTTTCCTAAACCAGGGTCTCTGTACGGGATCAAAGATGTAGTTTCACCATGATATCATTGCCATAAAACTGTTAACATGACAATATAGAACTTCATACAGGGATGACAATAATAGTGATCATGCGTATATAAGCTTTCTCAAGTGTAAAGTTTTTTACTCCTTTCGATTACAACTTGGTCCAGTCCGTATGTCAAAAATAGTTAAAATGTTAGAAGTTACAGATGTATACCACTGCTGACACTAAACACATAACTGGTGAGAACATGACCCTATACACCCTATAAGATAAAATTCCAATATAGATACAAACGTCCGTTGGTGTAAGCATACATGTATATCTACATCTGTATACTGCATTCTATATACGAAGCCACCCTCAAATATGACCAGCAACACAAAAAAATCAAGTTTCATAGATCTTTTTTAAATGGAAATTTGTACAGGCGCTAGGTAAGACGAATTTATATGCCTGTTCTGGTTTCAGTTGCAATACGTTTAGGTCATATAATATAAGACCGACGTCAAATGTCTTCAATACAAAGCTATATAGGTTTTGTATATAAATCTGACTTGGTTGTACAGACAGGTGTTCACAAATATGGCCCACACCCTTTTCGTGCCACAATACCAACGAGATCACCCTGGTTATTATTAATAATGACTACTGGTCATCAAACGTTTGACCCTTTTAAAGGTTCACTAACCTAGCTTACGTCCAGATGACATGGAGGTGGTAGTCTGAATTCGTGGAAAAAACATATTTTTTGTCAACACATAAATAAAATGTAAAGTTATTGGCGGAAATAAGATTGCCTCATAAATATTCATGAGTACAGATAAAGAAATGGTGAGATGTAGGTCAAGTGTGAACAGTGTAATTTGTATTTGATTAGAATATATGTATTTGGATTCTGGTTTTGTGTATGGTTAGAATTTTAGTGTATATACCACAGCATGTATGTGACCTCTATCTGTTTTCATATAAACATAAATGACATTTCTATATAAGCCCGTAATGTTTCTTTACTCTTACAAAAATATGATGGTAGTGGTCACATTGAAATATTATACTTCGATTTTGATTTTACTTCCATAGAGTATAACTTAAATATTGCAGCATCGGCACCAGACATATTTTGCAAATTCATTGCATAAAAGCACTATTACCAAACCAAGAATCGGTAAGGACATTCGCTTAAACAGGCACATTTACACATGCAGTCAGGCATACATGTATGATACGTTGAATATTCTTTAATGCACTGATGCATGCATAGCATAAGACAACGTGACATAAGTGAATTTTAAGCTCTGGTTTTTCACCAAGGTGCATGCCCTCAATCAACTGCATAAACATTATAACAGACTTAACATTGTTTTATTTAGCGTATCCACATTTACAGTTTTACATTTTGATGTCAATATGTTCGTCACAAAGATCATTTATATAAGATCTAGTAGACTAACACTTAGTCTGTGAAAACTTATCAATCCACAAAAACCTGCAGTTTTCATTATTTTATTTTTTATTGAAAAGGAGCCTTCTATCCTCTGCATGTGGAATCAAGGAACCTAGACTTGCTTTAATAAGAAACTAGACTTGCCCAAATTTTGAATTATTTTTAAAAAAATTTGATTTCACAGTCATGGCGCAGGACTAAAGATTTAGGTGAGTTGAGACCACCCTTATTCTGTGATAAAAGAAGACTTGAATGTGAGGTTGTTGCTTAACCGTTTCAATGTCGTTTACGTAAGTCGTTCACTAACATGAAGTAGGTCAAACCATACAATGGGTGGATTGGCATTGCTTTATTACACCCACCCCCTCTCCGGTTTATACGTCAATGCATTTGAGATTTTGGCCTCATCTGCTGAATTTTAACTGTATTTAGTATTTGAGTAAACCGAGTGATAGAACTAAATTTAATGGGTTGGGTGTAGAGGCGGCAATGGTACGGGAGCTGATAATGATCCCTCTGGGAGTGACTGTGCCAGGACCACCCGACCCTTCTCTGCTGCATATTTACCTTTTAATATGTGAATAATAATAATAATAATAATAATGATGATGATGATGATGATGATAAAGCTGACATTTATATAACACCTTTTCGAACAATTTCAGAGGCGTTCAGGCAAAGGCATGTTAAATATGTGAATCTTCAGGGTATTTAGAAGCAAACGGATTTCAAATATTAAATGGGCGATGCTTTAAAACCTCAGCACCAGTTCCACAAGGTCATTAGTCCCTATGTCACCATGACTTCGGGCTTTATTTTCTATTGAGCAACATCAATAACCATTGAAATTGTTGTTTTGTTGTTGTGCTTGCGGTGGACAATCACAAATTCGCCTCATTGTCCAATAACGTTGTGGTAAATGTCAGAGAGACTTAAATGAGAATTCATTGACACCATAAAAGAATATTGGGTTTTAATTATATTCAATGCTAACAGTTTCGAAATGCGTTTAAAGTGTACGACTGAATAGCTGTCTTCTTTATATTTATATGTCATTTCTCTTTCTTTAAGTGAACGTTGTATTTTCAGTTTTCAGCGTTGGTCACACTATCCTCAGGGAACATAGTATATTTCTAGGAAGTTATAAATTAAATAGCATTTCAGAAGTAACAAAAAAGCTCATTTTGTGGTTGGGGTTAACAGTTGCAGGGATAGGTTTAGAGCTAGTCATGACAGTGAAATCAAATTTTTTAAAGTACTTTTTCACGATTTAAGCAAGTCTAGTTTCTTATTAAAGCAAGTCTAGGTTCCTGGATTCCACAGAGGAGAGAAGGCTCATTTTAAGTAAACAATTAAATAATGAAAACAGTTTTTGTAGATGGGAAAGTATTCATAGACTTAGTGCTAGTTTATTTTAGATATGGCAGATTAATTTATTCTAAACTTGACCCAGTTCACCCAGTTGCAAATTGACACCCAGTTGGAACTTTTATTATGAACATTCCAGCGTTTCGCTGGCAGTTTTAGTTGTATTCTACCTGGGGAGTTGTCAAAGTAAGGTTGACAGCGTTCCATGCGTTGTGCAATCACTTGGTAACTGACCTAACTGCGTTTTATAGATGATGGTGTTACATTCAGAAGAAACTATAGTCAAATACAGTGAAATCCGGATAAGTAAAATTTCAAGGGACCAATGGATTTTTTTACTTATCCGATATTTAACTTATACGCACCCCGCCAAGCAGTCAGAATAAGAAACGAAGATAATAAAGACATGAAATTTCAAGGCTTAATCGAAGGTTTGTCCCCATCAGTTTGCACACGGCCAAATTGGGGACCATTTAAGTCTTTACGAGCACATGGAGTGCAACAAACGTAGTAAAAACACTGTAAGCTGGGCATTGTGATGAGTCAGTTAGCGTTTTGTTAGTAAGCGTAACATTTTGTGAAGGAAAGTAATAAAAGGGCCCGAAAGGGACAAAAACAGAGAATATAACCACGCCTATATACAGAGCATATAACCACGCCTATCTACTAAAGCTGTGAACATACTGTCAGTAAGTATGAGTAACCGATGATGCAATTCCAAGCATATCTGCCTATATTAAATATATTCTTTTGTTACTAAATCGTTCTGTCGTACATTGGTGCAAATAAACTTGGTATGCTGAGTCATATTTTATACAGTTCTAGCCGTTAGTTTATACAATTCAGAGCAAGAACACAATGCTATGTCACGTCATCGTTCGCTGCGTATGCAAGCAGATGACTCATACACTGTCCAGTAATATGCATGTGTGTTGGTACAATATACATGAAACGAAACAGGCATTAATAGTTTAGAAACTGAGATGAGTTGATCTCGTTAAAGGCACGTACGAGTAGGTCACTCGCTTGAGAAGTTACACAGCCTCGAGCCCTGACAGTAGTTGGGTGGGTTTTTGGCTGGGATCACAAAATCCCTGCCTCACACTGAGACGCTGACGTCATAATGACGTCACAATGTCAGTGGTGTTACCTTGGGCATGTGGCTTTGCTCGTAAATTGAATCAGTGCATCCAGCTGTAAATTGGGTATCTGATCGGAAAGTGATGATACTTGTAAGGTTGAAACTATAAGCGCCAAAACAGGCTGCTCAGGTAGAATATTCCCTCGGAATTGAGAAAAGTTGTGGATTGTAGATGGTTCCAATGATGGTAATAATGTGTAGCGCTTTTAGCAGGTCATAATTATCAAAAACTTTATTCGTTTTGGGGGAATTACACTTCACATGCCCGTACCCTGATCATAAATTCAGAGGCGGCAGTGACCAAAGAAATGCACCAGTAATAATTCCATTTATATTAATTTTTGTATTAAATTCTAGAGGAGGCAGCACACCCCCACTCCTGAAACGTTCACTAAGGTGAGGGTCTCAAATAGTGTATTCTGGTAAGAAAATAACAAAGCTCCTACCCTGTATTATTATTTCTGTCTAACTAGCCCAAAAGCAGCGGAGGCAGCTGACGTCCTTGCCGCAGCCCGAATACAGCAATGCTCCCTTAAACATTTATTTGCTGGTTTGGTTGAGTTCCATGCAGTATTCGAACATTTGTCTCAGGGTGAGGTACCAATGGGCAGCATGGGTCTTCGTTATCAATTCAGGGGCAGTTCAATTGATATTTACCTAGTATTCATGTCATTTCATATCAAACTTCTAAAATGAAATACTGTAGTGAAATACATGCGTATACATGCATTACTATAAGGTTCTTATGTCATGATGCCGTAACAATGGAAATTGTCTTACGATAGGTATTACATTTCCTATTAATTTACATTACTCAACTGTCTTTACATCAAAGTGTTTTAAGATTTAATACAATTGATATTTTCTCAAATGAAATCACTTTACTAAGGGAACGCCATTTAATGTTTAAGGGGCGGAAGATTTTGAAAATATAAATTTGCAGATAAGTTTGAAGAATATAAATAGATTACATAAGCCAAGAGAGAAAAATAGTTGACAGATCTAGAGATGTATACATTTGCTTTACTTTTCCGTTGAAAATTATGACATGTATTATGAAATACTCATCGCTTCGCTCATCACGATTAAGCTTCTGTCTCTCCCTTTTACAAAATCCTGGGGGGGCTGCATCTACCCCTTTATAACTACATGTTTTATGCCTTACTTTAAATATCAAACGTAATAAAACAAATTAATTAGCCAAGAAAAAATAGATTGCAAGATGTCCTTACTTCTTGATGCCATTAGCTTAACAGTGGATATTTTCTCAGGGACATTTCATTACTGGTATAGCGTAAGGTCCACATACAGATTAATTAGAATACTTCAGATGGGAAAACATTTTACTTCACTCGTTATGCATATTTCGTTTATAGACATGAGGCACGTAGAGTAATTACCTGATATTTCCGTGCGCTTGATAAAATGGAAATATCAGGATATTACTTGCAGTATTTAGTTCTTCCAAGTGTTACAACAAACACTCGTGAACAGTCTATATGGCGAAATATGCATATTGAGGGATGTAAAATGTTTTGTGAACTGCCTTTGTCTGCAGTATTCTATTTAGATGATTGTATTTTCCTTCTCTAATTGTTTATTTTCTCTTGCTGTCATTGTACTTGTTGTTTTTCTCATTGTATGTATCATGTCATGTAAATACTGTAGGAGAGGGCATATTAAGTTGTATTCACTTGCGCCCAATCCTTTTCACTTTGTGAATAAAATATGTTTAAATCAAGTATTCTATTTCATCTATATATACTCGACCCAAGGATCAGTGTAACGACCTATTCGTAATTTTCGAAAGTCATAATGACGGGCATATAAGTAAGAGAGTTTTACAAACAAATGTATATTTTGTAAAATGAACCGAGGAAATGTGCAGTTGCATGAAAAGAAGGCTACGTTCGTTGGTTACTTTTTTTATACTCATTGTACGTTTAGGTGTTTTTTAAAATACAGATTTTAGGCATGTCTTGTTTTCAGCAAGTGGCTACATAAAACAGCGTGTATCGTCATTCATTGTGGATATTTCATCTGACTGCTGCGAAAACCATAGCTTCAAAAGTGCCATATTACGCCTATTCTAATGAGTTAACCTTCAACAGTTGGGCTGAATATATATTAAACTTCATTCGTAAAATGATGATATCATGATGATATTTACTTTAACAATACGTATTTCTCAGCGAAATCACTTTATTGATATATTATTTTAACTCCTTCATTCTTACAATGTCCTTACATCATCATGATATTTAGTTCAGCAGTAAGTGTTTCCCAAAGAATCACTTTATTGAGATTTATATATTTTAACTCTTTCATTCTTAAAATGTCCTTACATCGTGTCTGTGTATATCTTTCTCAATGTAATTACTTTGCCAATACATATAGTTTTAACTTATATTCTTCAAACGGCCATATATTATGATGTTTTTAATTTTTTCAAAACTAGTATTTTACTTTCAGTATTCTAATATTCCAACATTATGATGTTTGGATTTTAACAATGGCTATTTCTCAGGAAAACATTTTACTAATATATATGATCTTTTTACTTTAACAATGGCAAATTCTCAAGAAAATTCGTTACTTATATACTTTACTAATATATATATTATGTTCTGACTTTAACAATGGCTATTTCTCAAAAAGCATGCACTTTACTAAAATATATCTTATTAGCTTCCAGTTGTCAAACATTCCCACATTACGATGCATATGTGTTTAAATTTAACCATAGGTATTTCTCAAGAAAACGTGTTTGACTAATAATTATATAATTGCAACTTGCATTTTCAAATAATAATTATATTTACAGAGCGCCAGTCGAGACTGCACAGACATCTCATGGTGGTTTCAATTAAAACGGATATTTTATCAGTTCTTTTTTTCATACATATCCCATTAACTTGCATTGTTAAGATCTTTCAATTTTTAACAATGAAGCTTTAATAAAATGAAAAATACTTCCATATGAAATGTTAAAAACGAGTATGTTTATTCTCTCGTATTCTTACATGCTGCTGACAGGGCTATAGATACACGTAAGAAGCGTATGATGTGCGTAAATACGCAAGAGAATTTTGCAAATACGCAATTATTCTTAAAAAAACTACGAAACGGAAAGCAAGCAAAAATACTTAATTGTTTTAAACTTTGTTGCGTACTACATGATAATTAATTGAATCGAGTGCATATGATGGTCAGCGTTGATTAGTGATGTTAAACTACACAAATGAGCATATAACATGTGCTTAGTGGAATCGGAGAATCAACAGGGAACCAGAAGTTGTTGTGTGAATTCGTTTACACCATTTTAAACGGGTATTAACGAAGCAATTGCAAAATAGTTCGTGTAGTAACATACATGTACCTCTGTTACCCAGTTGAAAGTTTGAATGCGCAATTGCCTGAACGACTGAGTGGTAAATACTCAATTGACACAAAAGCTTATCTTTAGCTCTGATGCATATACACTCTGTCCAAAACATGTTTACACCTATATCACCATAAGGTCAACTGAATTTTATTTCATTGCATCATTATTATGTTTCTGTTCGAACTGCAGACATTGCTAGGAGAAAAGATATATTTTCATGAGTTATTTATTCTTCTACTCTCCAATCTATATGACTATATGTATGCATGTCTGGTACAGCCTTAGCCTCATAAAAACTTCGATTGACAGTACGGTCAGGCTTTTTCTATTTTATACCGAAGTTGCTTGGACACTTTTCTGTAAAGACGTTTATGTTCTGGGGAGTGTCTGTTTTGTCATCTGAACTTCTCTAGAAGCGACATCTTGCCTTAATCCAAAAGCCACCTGGCCTGAGACCTAATGCATTCATGATAGCATCGAATGCTCTAAACACTTGAATATCGTCAAAGCGACAAGCTGGACCAGTGAGAACAATGGGTCTTCTAATCACGTGACTCAATGACCACTACTTGGAGCACAAGATGTTACCCAGTTGTTGATGATGTTCTCTTAAAGGAACTGCCTCTCTGTTGGAGTATACGACTTGAAAACAGGATCGATTTATTGATTTTTGTACAACGTGTGCACATGTCATTAATAGTTCACTAATGTGGTAACAACTGTGCACCGCATAAGGATGAAATATTTTCACGTATTTCTATGTTAAGAGTAAGAAATCGATGATTCTATTGTCTAAGAGTGACAGGAAACCTATGCTGTCTAGCGGAATTGCTCACAACGTGTCGACACGTGTAAAACTTAGAACATTTACATCAGATCATATGTTAAAATGTTTTCGTGTTATGTTACATATATTTTAACTATATCTGTCTTTTTGGACAAACATTGCAGTAATGTGATTTATATTCTAAAAAATAAACACTTTGAAAATTAAAGTTGTTTTTCAATATGTAATACATACCTGCGTTACTATTATTATACTGACGTGCAAAAGAAACGATACCAAATTATTTTAATTACGTTCCCTTACGTCTTTATACCATTGTTGATACAAAGGAGTTTGGATTTCACTGAGTGTAATTTAATTGACATCATGCCATTGATAAAACTTCATAATCTTAAAGAGGCGTCTCTTGGATATCCAACGTATCTGTGAATTTATTCAGTAGACTCTCTTAATCTTGGCATCGTTTCTTTTGCACGTCAGGATATGTTACACCATTTAAGAGATGAGAAATCTCACTAAAGTAGAGGTTTTAAACAATTTTCAGTTATGATATCCTTATATTATTTTGTGATCTTTCCGTCTCAGATTTTTATACTGACGCCTAAAAGAAACGTGACAGATAAACATGATTGCCGCCTACATACCAACTCCCTATTTGTGCGACTGTTGAATCCCAAATTTCCTACTTTCATGTGGTTAACGCCGTGCTGAAACAACTCTCTCTGGAATAAATATCTCTTAGTCAAAATAGTCAACATATGTTTGTTTTTCTTCAGTTGTCTCAAAAAATCTTATTATAGTTTATTTTGTGTGTCAGTATATTCGACCTGCGTATTGAGATTGATTCCAGATCAAACCGATCTTGAAAACTTTGTTCAGAGGGTGCTTTCGATCGCTAAAACAGAAATTTGACAAAATGTTCAAATTTATGTATACTGACGTGCAAAAGAAACGATACAAACTTATTTCAATTATTTTCTTTAACTTTATGTCATAGTTGATCAAAAGGATGCTTGGATCTTTTGTATATACAAAGTTAGACTAAAATATAGTCTCTGAAGTAAGATTAATATTTTTAATTGTTTTTATTACATTGAAACGAAATACATTGGTAATTAAAGAAATTAAGATTCCAGAGAGTCTGCTCACTTCAGAAGTTGCAGCTATCTAGACTGAGAAAATATCTAGACTGTATGCTTGTCTCTGTTATAATAAAACTTCAGGTCTGGATGACAGACTAATCCAAAGTATATGTGACTTTATTCAGTAGTCTCTCAATATCTGTGTATCGTTTCTTTTGCACGTCAGTATAGATAATGTTGTATGGGTCAGCATTGAAATAATATTTCCATAACCACAGGATGTACCACTATATAAATTCACTTTCATGTTTGTTTTGATTGACACATTTAAATTACAAGGCGTATGTAACAATGTGTAATAGATTCAAAGAACAGTGTACATCAATTGTATTAAGCATGTCAATATATGAGGTCATCACAAATTTAATCATTTTATAACGATTAAATGTCATGGAACATAGAGATAAATACATTTTAGGTCGGGCTTGCCAAACTAAACAATTTTCATGCAGATATTTCGAACCGCAAACTAAATTTATGCATATGCATAACTCTAATGGTATGCAGAAAGCTTGTCAGTCTCTTTACAGCGATGAAGTGTTCTGGCCAATATATTGAATGTAATAACAACTCCAGCTGGAACTCACAACAGAGCGTGCGGCGACAGCTGCAGAGTTTTCGGTTGTGTCACTTGAACCTTTTCTCTCTGTATTGGACACATGAAAATAATAAAAATACTTTTTGCAACACGATCATAATTTTTAAAACTTATGACCTGATCTGACACGGATGTTATAAAAAAATCAGTTTTCTTTAAGTGATCTAGTCTGAAATTAGTTTTGAATAAGTGACATTGTTTGTTATTTGTCTCACTGTAAAGATATTGCCCTTAAATACGTTTCTAACCAGCTGTGTTGTCTGGTGTGTTTTACCATAAAAAATGTTTTGAAATATCAATGTTAAACAAGTATGAAAGTTAATTTTAGTCCCTCGTGGATTTTGTTAATTGTTCAAGGTTTAAGCAAGTCTAGTTTTCTTATTTAAGCAAGTCTAGATTTCTTAAATTCCACAGCACCGGAAAGGGCTCCTATTCGCTAAGGAAGAAAATAATGAAAACTGCAGGTTCTTGTGGTTTGATACGTTTTCATAGATTATGTATTAGTCTAGATGATCTAGTATGGGAAGTATTTTATGTGCAAAACTCTGTCGCAGAGTGATAACCAAATGAATTTTCGAAAGCAATAAATATGCATTAAGTATGAGAAGAAAATATAACCACAAATTTACGCTTTAGATAAGTTATAAATTGTAGTTAGTACCCGTACTCAGACTACGAGTACTTTGTAGTATTGAACCTTTTCATCGGTAATGTTATCTTATGTTCATTTATGGATGGATGGATGGATAATTGATGGATGGATGGATGGATGAATGGATGAGATGGAGGGATACAAAGGTAGGTAGATAGGTAGTTATTTAATGTGGGCAAGCGTAGACAGGTAAATAGGTAGATAGATTGGCAGGTGGGTAATGTAACCACCAGGTTGAAAATATGACGGGAGAGGTACAATGTATGCAGACAGACAGATAGGTGGGTATACAGGTAGTTATGTTATAAGTATTATGTTAAGTTATTTAAGTAGACAGGTTTAGATAAGTAAATAGATACGAAGGTAGATGGGTTGATAGATTGGCATGTGGGTACCCGGTTAGAGAATATGTTGGTATGGGGTCTGCATTAACAGACAGACAGACATACAGGTAGGTAATTGCTTAAGTAGACAGGCGCAGGTAGGTAGACAGATAGGTAGGTAGATCGGCATGTAGGTACCCGAGTAGAGAATATGTTGGTATGGGGTCTGCACTAACAGAGTGACAGACAGGTACGTAGTTAGGTAGTTGCTTAAGTAGACAGGAGCAGGTAGGTAGACAGATAGATAGATAGATTGGCATGTAAGTACACGGTTAGAGAATATGTTGGTATGAGATCTGTACTAACAGACAGACATATAGTTGCTTAAATAGACTGGTGCAGGTAGGTAAATAGATATACAGGTAGATAGGTAGACAGATAGGTAGGTAGTTGACATGTAGGTATCTAGGTAGTAAAGTATGGTGGTAGGGGCATATACTAACAGACAGACAGACAGACAGACAGACAGATAGATAGATAGATAGATAGATAGATAGATAGATAGATAGATAGATAGATAGATATATAGATAAATAGATAGATAGATAGATAGAAAACAAAAATAAGTAATACAATTTAGGTTCATTCTTAATATAACAATAAATAGTCAACATGTGTATAACCTATTTATCGAATAGACCCTTCGAAATGAAATAAATTGCATTTTGTATCTGAAAATATAGAGATGATGCATATAAACACAAAGCTTCTGGCAATGAATAAGCACATGCACATTGCTAACATGTTGTTGTAACATATTGATTTCTAAAAACAACCTTGTGTTGTCAGCCTTTTTGAAAGCCTTAACTATTTTATGTATCTGCGTCTCAGTCGTGGTTACAATTACCGATGGTATTAATTTATTATAACGTGTCTGTGAAAGGAAGGAAGTGTCTGTGTAACATTAAGACCGCGAACATTCAACAACCTGTTTGATTGTTTTTTCAGCTTTTCTCGTTGAAACGCTCCCGTGAGACAAACCAGGTGAGAGAAAGGTTTAGCCATAACTGTCTGTCGATGCTGATGTAACACGCACTGTCACTTTAATAGGTTAAGGCTGTATAATATTGTTTTATAACGGTATACATCACACTAATCAGAAAACGAATGTTAAGTTCTTTCCAATTAAAGACTGTACGGCAAGGCCAATGAGAACTGTATTGCATTTGTGCTATTTTTGGAAAGCGAAAGTAGACATGCTAACAAAATACAAATCATTAACATTAAAAAAGGATTTTTCTGTTGTAATTTGTTCTAATACCTCATATGTTCTTATCATTTGAAAGAAACTGCATGTGGATTTAAACAAATAGCATGGCGGGGGGGGGGGGGGGGGGGGGGGGGGGGGGGGGGGGGGGGGGGGGGGGGGGGGGGGGGGGGGGGGGGGGGGG
>JAUELE010176539.1:273-10923 GCA_031471655.1 Diodora aspera
CAGCCCATGACACCCCCCCCCCCCCCCCCCACAAAATCGATTATGTGTGGCGACAGTTGCATCTGTGATTTCTCTCTCCATTGTGACGATAAATCCTCCGCCGACCATCATGGAAGGACAAATTGAATAGGCTTTCATCTGTGAACAGCATGCGAGACCATTGACGTTGATTCCAGTGGCCATGACGTCTTCTCCATCTCAAACGCACCCGTCTGTGGCGTGGTGTTAGTGATGAATGAACTGCAGGTCGCCTACAGCGGACTCCGACTGCCCTTAATCATCCACGAACTGTGCTCCTGGATATCCTTACATTGTTAACATTGAGTGGCTTGAAATCTCTGCCACACTCTACTAATAGCACTCTGACTCATGTTAAATCGGGCAGCAACCTGTCACTGAGTTTGACCCGATTCCAGAAGGCCTGTAGCCTGACCCCTTTCAGCAAGTGTCAAGAAGCGTCTCATTTTCAGCAGCAATTTCAAACATGAAACTGAACAGCAACCGACAGAGAAAATTACCAATGCATGTGTAATGTCCTACACTTTCCATGGATAGATCGACTGGCACGTGCATGTCATGAACATTAAGTTACAGGTTGATTTTCATATTGACAAACCCCGTGGGGCATCCGGGGAGTGAAATGGTGTCACTTAGATAGAATAGGGCCTCACTAACCCAATACTTGTCATACAAAGCGACTAAAATGGGGATCTTTTGCTTCCTTTCTTACCATCGATCCTGTACATGAATTGTCCTTTTTCCTGATGTGCCTCTTGCACATCACATTGTGCTATGGCTGAAATATTCCCCCCTGCAATGTAAAAATCCATTTCACTCTATCATTCACTCATATTGACAATTTGAATAAAAAGGTGTAAATTGTAGCAAAAACTATCCGACATTAAAGAAGGTAATAATGTCATTTCTATGGCCGGATGTGTTTGTCCATACTGTTAAGAAAGGTTTTAAAACATTCAATTGTTTATTTTTAAACAAAAATGAAAATTTTACAACTTTGAAAAAATAGTGTAAAAAATAGCATGACCCTTCATTAAAGACTCCGAGTATATAATGGTGGTAGCTAAAGTATATAATGGTGGTATAAGTGGTGGTAGCTAAACCACAGTGCAACAGGGTGTTTAGTCACTGGTCTCATGAATTGCATGTGCATGCGCCTTCCCAACCTCTCAAAATTAAATAAATAGATGATCTTTCAACTTCTGCACTTTTGCTACCAGTAAAGAAACATTGCATCAACTACTCTTTCATATGAACATCAATGCAGACTCAAAATTTATACTTTTCAGGAAAAGGTCAAAACGGTTCCATCTCTCTCGTCTTCCGTATATGGACATCATCTGGATCGTTATGTGGACAAGAATGACCGGGCCCATGTTAGAATAGGACTCGTGAATTCCGAGTTCTTTCGTCGAAATGGCTTCTCCTCATGAGTTTAGTGGATGCAGGATGTTGAAATCATGCATTTCCATTGACAATTTGAATGTTTTGAGGAAAGGATGTCTGTTAACTCACAATAATATGAATGAGTTCAGAGCATACAATCGGAGTTGCAGATTATTAGAAGTAACACCCATAGGTATGTCTCTAGATCCTTGTGTGCACTGACAGCAAAACAGAATTATATGAGTTCGGTTGCAAATATACCAACTGACAAGCTCTTGGAGCCCTTTCAGTTATAACCTCTTGTCTGTTTTCTACGATTAACCCTTTGAACCATGGCCATTCTTATATAGGCCTACTATGTACCCCTGACTCCTGCCATCTTCCAGAAATCAAAAAAAATTCACAAATTTCTTTCAGAACTTCACTAAATTCACACCATCACTGGTCTTGCACATGGTGGGATTATTTTAACAGTCATGCTGATTGGCCTAACTCAGCAAGTGGCAAGTCAATAGAGCAACTCCCAATGTTCAAAGGGTTAATTTAATAATTTACATTCTCTACTACCATCCTTTTTAAGTTGTATAATCTGTCCATAAAATATCCACCTATTGTTCAACATGACCAAAAGCAAAGCTCTATTATCTTAGTTGCAAGCTCACCATTGGATGCTCTGTGAACCAGAGGAAAGTTGACCCTGCGAGGAAGAAATTTACAGGATTCTGTGATTGTCATGTCTGCATGTTCCAATTCGTCCTTTACGTCTAATTTTCAGGTATCAACACAAATGAGCCAAAAGTAGCCTCTGTCTGAGACTTTTGTCAAGATCTTGAGGCTATAGAGCCGCTGTATTGTGTAAAAGCCTAGGCCGGTTTTCATTTCTTTGACTACATTGCCTTTCCTAGGTATGCATGAGGTAGGCCCAAGCAGAAATCACCATAGATTAAGATGTTCAGCTTCTATGTCTTGTCTCAGGGTCTTGATAAAAGTGTCCCTGTTAAAGGGTCAAGAGGTTTCTTAGTTATGAATGGGAATCTATTTTGCACATGTTTTGCAAACACCTTAATGCATGTTTAGGCTATACATTGTTTATTGTGTGCCCTGCTTGACTGACATCAAGCTGGGTGATGATTGCTAAATTTAGTATTTTTTGTTACCATTGAAAATATTTTGAGTGGAAGATTTGTAAGTTCTTGAAATTGGATTAAACCACTCCTGCAGAAAAAGTAGTACTGCTGTTTATTGCTTTCACTGCAGCCAAAGGTGAGACTGAATCTCTTTGAAAACTCAATTGATGATGTGAATCAGTGGAGTAAATTCTTTGCAATAGACCATGTTCAACGGCGTCACTAGCCTAGTGTAAACAACGCCGGCGACCAGAACCAGAAGAGTTATCTCCCCTACATTCCACTTACAATTTGGACATGAATTGGTGAATGAATTCCCGAGATCTTGTGGCTTAAAGTCTGACGGCTCAAAACTAAAATACCTATGAGAATGAGGGAGTTTGATCACAAGCCATACAGACAAGAGAATGTACCAAGTGCCCATGTCTAGTCTGTGTGCATGATCGAATGGCAAACCACATAGTTTCTCATCATGGTCGTCGGAGAGCATCTGGCAATAGCAGGCCTGTGAATTTGTTGCACAGTGATTAAATTCCCCCAGAATAAACTATCATCCTAGTCCCACATTGTATTAAACCATTTTTATTTGCTCTCGGGCCCTCTCACATCCGTGCCCCAAGACATAAACCTACTTGGTTACTACTTGGTTTAATGGATTATCTCATTACAGGCCCGAATCAAGGGCGATGTAACTGGGGACAGTTTGCAGGTCTGAATCCAGGGTGGGCTGACTGGAGACATATGCCCTCCAGACTCTTTGGTGGTTTGAATACAGGGTGGACTGACTATGGACACATGCCCTCCAGACTAGTTGCAGGTCTGAATCCATCGCAGGGCGACTGGGGACACTTGCCCTCCAGACAGTTTGCAGGTCTGAATCCAGGGCGGGCTGACTGGGGACAAATGCCCTCCAGACAGTTTGCAGGTCTGAATCCAGGGTGGACTGACTGGGGACAAATGCCCTCCAGACAGTTTGCAGGTCTGCATCCAAGGTGGGCCGACTGGGGACACATGCCCTTCAGACTTGTTGCAGGTCCAACCTAGGGCGGGCTTACTGGGCACACATGCCTTCCAGACTTAGGTGGTGTACGATTTCATATAGGCCTTTACGGATTACATCGAGTGTTACCAAGCGAATTCATGGCGCACTTTTAGAGGTGATACGACCAAATAGTTCCATTGAAATTTTTTTCTTAATTTGAGTGGAAGGTGATTTATAACACAAATGTGCTCATCTGTTAAGCCTGAAATTGTAAGATTTTTTGAGTATAACATTTATTTAATAACATTGCTTTCCCCGAATATTGTCAAGCTAAAACGCAAAGCGACAATTCCAAGTTATATTTCCCTGCAGCAGTTTTCAAACCAGTTTCTTCTTGTACTCACTTTGTGCTGGACTGAGGAAGGTCTTATCAAAGATGGCGACGAGAGGCATACAAGTCCTCTGGCCGGTCACGGAAAGAGATGAGTACCTATGATTGGTGATGGTCCCAATTTACACTATCAAACTCAACACAATACCCAGCTTAGTGTTTTCACGTTTGTTTGTACTGCATGTGCTCATAAAGACTTAAATGGTCTCGAATGTGTCCATGTGCAAAATGATGGGGAGAAAACCTTCGATTAAGCCTTGGAATTTCATGTCTTTATTATCTTTGTTTCTTATTCCGACTACCTGGTGGGGTTCGGGTAAGTAAAAAAGGTCCATGGTCCCTTGAAATTTTACTTTTCCGGATTTCATTGTATAGCTGAAAGATTTCTGAAAGTCACATTGAATTACAGTAATGTTAGTCTTTACTTCACAACCGTAAGTCATGGCACAGAAAACTGCACTTGCACTCTAGGACACACTTCTTGCTATTTAGGAGAGAAAGCATATTTCTAGAGAACTTACACTCAGTCTTGACTATTATGTATTGAATGGTTGTACAGGTCTTGACAAAAGTCAAAATTAACATCTCCTTGCAAGTTTGCTTTTCTTGTATACAATTCCTTTGGATCGAGATGTTTATGCACAGTTCCAATGTGTCTGTTTAATCTACCACATGCATTAAACCCATTAGAACAGTGTACTGAACATTCAAGGCCCCCCTTGCAACAGGAACCACTCAGTCCGAATACAACATACAGTCCTGTGTTCATTGCCATCCCTCCATCAGCAGTTGCATCATGCTCTGTCTGGGTGTGTGGCATGCATATCCAGTGAGGTCAGGACACAGACTAACTTAAACATGGATACCTGTACACCTAACCTTGTTCTTTGTTTGGTCAACTTGTAAAATTATCCCCATGCACCAGCCACATCATCATCGAGGACACAACACATCCTCGAAATCCAGGGCAAGATGACTCCACCAATGCCTATCATATACCCTGGAATCACACCCATTCATGATGATCATCTCGAGGCGGGTGTGTTGACCAATCAGTATCATGTGACACATCTCTCCCAACATTCGGCAAAGTAAAGACACTATGTGTTTAAATTTATCAAGAGTCATTATGCCATTCATTTCGAGGATGGACAGAACAAAGCAGTGTTTCCCCCAGGTACCCTTTGCTGCCTGGGCCAACCCCGTGAAATTTCCTGCCATCCCCGTAAAAAAATTGTCTGTGGGTAATATTGCCAAAGAAATGTAAGAATTTGTTTCACTGCAATGTTAGAGATATGTATTAATAGATAACATCTTTACATGTAACAGTATTGGGTTTTTAATCATTTTGTTAACATTATGTAGCACAAAAGTAGTAATAATTTTGAACAATTTCCACATGGGCCACGGAACCTATCATATTTTATCCCTGCCATCCCCGTAAAATAATTTCTCGGGGAAACACTGCAAAGGGTGTGTACATTTGATGTGGTTTCCATCTGTTAGGCTGACTGAAAGTGCAATCTGAAGATCTGCTGACCTGACAAGATTCGAGCTCACAATCATCATAACCAACAAGTGATCCACAACTGCCTTATCCCGCTCATCACAATAGGTGATCCTGGCAGATTCAAGTGCAAAAATACCAGGAGTAAAATGCGTGCACATGCATACACCAGTAGGGAGGGAGTGAGTGTTGTGTAATGGAGGCCAAAGGTTGGTTGGTTGGGAATCTTTCAGCGATATGCCAACTTTCATCATTTGAGTCAGGAGAAAAATCCACATCACAAGAGGGGAGCTGGACGATTTTCATGTGTTGAAACCTGCACACCACGTGATCACTATGTAGAAATATTGACTGCTGCCCCCTGCCCCTTCCCCCAAAACACAGCAGGAAGGGCAATGCTCAACTGAGCAACTACCCAGCCGTTAAAGGGGAGACAATCTGAGAAAGTCAGATCGACAGCGCAATGACATAATTATGTATCGTGTGTGATACATCAAACCAAGAATATGTACAGGATGCATATACAGGAGCCAGGAAATTCTTTCGAAAGAACAAAAAAACCCAGCATTTTCACTTGCCCGAAGTTACCGAATAAACATACAGTACTTGCCGATGGGCATGTTAAATTAGTGAGTTCAGGCTCAGACTGTACTGGGGCATCAGACAATGGAATTTATTGGCCCCTGCATATACCGGTAGTGCAGAATATACTTTGTCAACAGAATGGACAACAAAGAAATGTTTGCTTCACTTTGACATAGTAATTTATTCCCTTGACTAGGAGAGTTATCGGACCTCTTGGAGGCACAGCTTGCAAAACGAGTACAAATTTTAAACATACATAAATAATGCTATCACTTTCAACACTACTCACAGTAACCATAGCAACTACAACTAATACTACAAATATTTTACTTGTGAACCATACAAGAATACTGTGAAATTAACTAACTTATGTGCGAGTATGAAATTAAACGTACAGAATGAAAATGTTCCAGAAAGGTTCATATTTAGGTCAAAACAAAAACACTACAAGAACAATTTGTGGTTTTGATAATAAACATTATATAAATATTATAGTAATACTTAAAAACCAAAATAAGTCCTTTGATATAAGGACAGTTTCCTGTCAAATATTTAGAAATGGAACATCTCGGACAACAGTAATGTTCACATTAGGTTTCAGAAGACATTCCAACACATTCAGAAAACTCACAACAAAGTAGAGTTGAGATAATGTTTTATGCTGCAAGGGAAATATTTCAGCCATAAAGCAACGCGATGTGCAAGGTGCACACCCAGGTAAATGACCGTTCATAAACGAGATCAACAGAAAGAAAAGTGAAAGGAAAAGCTTCATCGTTTGTCACCTTACACAGCAAGCATTGGATTACCGAGTTCCTATACTTACTAAGTGACATCACTCCCCAGACGACACATCAAAGGAGGAGTATGTGGTTCCATTTTAAATAGTCGGGCATTCAACAATGTTTCAACAATATCAACAACAATCTGGTGACACATTGTTTCAGATGAAGGAGTGTTTTGGGTTCAATACTGCTTTCCCCAATCTTTCAATCATATTGCCATAGTGAGTGATTTGGGGTTTTACGTGGTTTTCGGCAATCTTTCAGCCACATCACTACGATCTCACCAACACCACGTTTGTGTCAGGGCTCCTGTCTCTCCGGGCTGGAAGAGGTGTGCCCAGGGGAGACTCAAACCACAACCGCCAAGACTGGCAGATTGCTTTGTCGACGCGCTAACCACTGCGCCATTCCGCGCCCACCCATATTGCAATAGTGTTACCGACAGCCTCTGCACTGAAAGAGAGATACCCTGGCAAGATTCAAACACACAATCACCATGATCATTGATGTAAGAGAGCTGAACACAATCCAGTCCCAGAACTTTTCAATAGAATACAAAAATAACAACTTGTCAAAAATATGGGGGAGTGCCTGTTTAAGTACATCTAACCACTTGATGAGAGTGCGATTTTGATGCAGGTTGGATGTTTTATGCTGCAAGGGGAAAATGGAAATATTTCTGAGACGACGCAACGTGATGTGCAAGATGCACACCAAGGACAAAGACTGACCAATGCTGGATTTTACATGGCTTCTAGTAATTGTCCAGCTGTGCTGAAACTTGGCGTTACATACCCTAGATAGATTACATGGATTTTACACGGCTTCTAGTAATTGTTCAGCTGTGCTGAAACTTGGCGCTACATACCGTAGATAGATTACATTTGATTAGATAAACATTACAGGAGCGATTACTGGATTGAAACCCTAATAACTGTAGAACTACCCAATGTGATATAACTAACTGCATTAACATGATACGGACTATACAACTCAAGTATGGTTTAATAACGCTTTCAAGCCTACTCAAGCAAAAACCTAGATTTTCTTGAGATTCCATCAACAAGATACACACAAATATCAGAAAGACAACTTTTCACAGACAGTCGCGGACAGTCAACAAGCATCAGATGTTACCTATCAAGGGCTCAATAAAACACTTTTGTTTAAATATACGATAAGAACAAGATCAAACTTAACATACTTTCTGATTATGCAACAAGGACAATACAAATAGATAGTATAAGCAAACTCTCATGTAGATATTCCTTTTGCCAGGTTGCCGTTGCAAATGCCGTTCCAAGTTCCAAGACAATCAGACAACAAATATCAGAATAAACAAAGGTTTCAGAATTATACAAATACAAATATTTACATTACACAGAAGCTAAATGATAAATGTTAAGAATGTTGACACATCTTCAGATTTTGACTGAACATGAACTGTCCGGGAATACATCTTAAACATGTTTGCAGGTCTAGGTCTAGCTTTAACTCTACCCCTAGGAGGTATCACACAGACTACCCGTGTACATACATGCTTGGCCTCCCCCTGATATCATTTTTATAGAACACAAAAATATAGATGTGGAGTTTTTTTAATTTCACTACTGTTGATGAAAAGTAAGTACATCATTTAACAAGGACAGGCGTATCATCATCATTTTGCGGTTATGAAGGGATAGTCTCATTCAGGCATAATCATAAAGAATATTATGCGAATTTTCATTCACTTGGTCATCACGAAATCTAATGGTTTAGAATCTACGACACCTCTCAGCATTTACACCTGTAAGTAAGCCACCATAAAACTAGTAATCGTTTGAATCTATTTCTATCTCCATTACCTTTTAACTTACATATTCACCTTGCAGCTGTACCGATTGTCTGAAAATGATTTACCTCACAAATGAATCATTTATTTTAACCCTTTCAAAATTGCAACCCTGTATAACGGAATAAATAACAGAAATCTGTACTGGCCGACACTTGGTAATCCCTAACTGTGATGCAGAACATAGCTGTTCCTCAGAAACAAGGTCTTCTGAATAAGTGCTACAATTTCTCACCAAGTTACTTAGTGCTGAAGGATATTTGACACTGACATTTGATCAATGTGGAAAGCGCTAACATCTTTAAGGCTGATCCTTGATAATTTTGTTCATGCACGACTGAACTTGTCATTCAAGTCCTCACAAGTCCTTAGGTTCCAAACAGCAGGTACTCTGGATACGGCTTGGAAGTTTTAAACAGCTCAGGCTACCTTTCAGCCTTTAACCCAACACGATGTGCAAGGTGCACACCAAAGCACAAAACAACAAAATATCTGAGTTTCACGACAAGAATTGACTTCCTTTAACACTCCTATTTCTCAGTAGGGTTTAGAGAGCAGTTGATGAGACATACAAGCAACTCAAGTTGCACTTAGTGGTAGAATTCCAACAAATACAGGAATAACAGAAAATATTCCTGATTACAGAGAGTAGTTAAAACAATGTGTGTTTCAGTGTCATGTCTGGATTTCTGTTGCCATCCTTGCAAGACACTTGCCGGTAATATTTGAGGAAACAAGCATCTCCAAGATCACCACCCTTAAACCAGTAAGGTCTACACTTTTGTAACAAAATACGATCAAAAGAGATTAAACAAAATCAAATTAGTCAGATTGATTTTTATCTTTTGATTGAAACAATAAAAATATTCGGGTACTTAGATGTCCTTTGAACACAAAACCAAACCTTTCAACTATTTTCAACAGTGCTCCAGATAACGGCCACACATGCCAAAAATGCAAGTAAATGACTCTTTTTAAATCTGTATCAAGTATGCATAAATTTGTATTTGTACGTTCTTTTCATAATTTTATAGGGTATCAATGTAAAGGAGCGTGTCCATTCTGCAAGGAATGTCAGTTACTTAATTCTGTTTGGTTCAACAGTTTTTCTGTTTATGCACTCAGTACTCCTCACGGAGAAAGATTAGTAGTACATACTCCTTGGCATGGACAAATCATCTGGAGCACCCATTTACAGCTTATTTTTTACAATTAAATCTGTTGGCCTGTAAGTTAAAAAGGGGTCAACTCCCAGAATCACAGCCAATCATTGTCTGAAATTAGCATCATGGTTCATTTCTTCATTATCTTTGAATCATTGTCTCGTTTCAAAAATTATCTGCACCCAACAGCTTTGATCATATTTCAAGTACAAAAGTTCCTTCAAAGATCTCACTCTAGTCAATCATTTTGTAAGTTTAAGATGTTTATAAATAATGATTGTGCAAAATCATTTGTACAAAGTTTCTTGTGTGGGTTATTTTATCACATGGGCAAGCAATAATTGTTTGTTTGAATAAACACATTTGGTGGCAAAGCAAGTGTAACAACTGGAACTTCTTCACACGAAGAAAAAACATTGCTGTGACTGTCAGCCATGTTTACATCTCTATCTTTCACAGGGCTCATTTTTCTTTACTACTGTCCGTGGCTAGCTCGTCGTTATCACAATCAGCTTTTTCACATTTAACATCAGCACTTTCAGTGCTTTTAGATTCACTCTTAACTTTGTCATCGCCACCGTCCTTCGAGGAACTTTCTTCTTCAACCTTCTTCTCTTCACTGCGAGTTATTTCTGATTTTTCTGATTCTTTATCCATCTTCCCAGATTCCAATTTAATCTGGTCTACGTTCTTCGCACTATCCTCCGAGGTTTTTATGACATCGCTGTCTTCCTTCTTGGACTGTTCATTCTGTCTCGTCTCCTTGGCATTAGGAGTCCCCTTCGTTTCTTCATTTCTACTCTCTGTCTTCAGTCGCTTGCTTGAAGGTTCAGCATTGTCGTCATCGTCGGATAGTTCAATAGTTACTGGCG
>JAUELE010176647.1:0-13654 GCA_031471655.1 Diodora aspera
TCCTTCTGGTTTTCTTTAGGTGAGTACGAGTTATTCTATTTTTTTTTATTCTACTACTTTTAGTTGGATCGTTTGCTTAAGTTAGACAACTTATTCCTAAGTATTTTCTGTTAAAAAACACGTTCATATATTAGTCTTTTTGGTTAGACGACATATTCATAAATAAATGCTGTTGAAATACGCGTATATCAGTCATTTTGGTTAATCACCAATATTGCTTAGTTTAGACATTTTTTGCGTAGTTAGACAAACTATCTTGGTAATGAAATACTGCAACGCAAACGAGTATGTCACACATCACTTTCGTAAAAATGTCCTTTGACTTATTGAAACATGATGTATCTATACTGTTATTCTGCTACGATACTTCTTACCATTTTGAATATTATTAATAAAGATGTACATATGTATATTATTCATAAAAACTGAAGTCTATGTGTGTGCAACATCATTGATACACTGTTCATTAGCAACGCGATATGCGACTATCATATCATATGAGTTGCAGAGGAATTAACATTGATTGATTTCTTTATCATTTGCAAGTCATTGTCAGAGTTATTTAAAAGACTTGTATTTGTGAAATATGCCTTTTTAAGTGTTACTTTAAGCAACTTTATAGTTACCTTATTACGCTTGCCTACACTTATTTCTGCGTTATAATAAATCATTTCAATGATTGTGAAAGGTATCATATCTTGTTGTAAATGTCAAATACCTTTGAATGGTGGTTTTAACGATAATTTGTTATGTAATTGTCACGAACATCTGCTGAGTGACCACTGCCGTGAATAAAGTCCTGGACTTCACCCTTCTGTTTTTTTAGGTATTCACCCGTGTAGAGGATCTCGTTAGTACCACGCGTCGCCAAGCGAGCACCCAACGCGTTACCCAACACAAAACAACTTTGACAAGTGGTGCAGAACAAATGCACGCGGTGATACCTCAGAATTACAAGGACAAGTTGAGGTCAGGACAGGCTAGCAAGGCAACAGGGTCAGGAAGATGTCGTTCATCAAGACAGTCAAAGGCAACATCAACTAGCGATGTGGACCAATCAACAGCTTCCACTTCCGCCCCTTCAGCGACTCAGGGTCACCGCCATGTTCCTGGCATCCAACTACGCAGATACTTAGGCAACACATCAGCTACATCGTGGTGGAAAGACTTTGAGGATTACATGAATCTGCAAAGCCTATCTGCAGGTAAGGCCTGTTTCATGATACCGTTTTTACTCGAGAGTACTGTTATGGCATGAAGGGCTCGAGGATGATGCCAACAAGGATTTGCAAGTTGTGAAAGAACTGTTCTTGAAGAGATTCAAGTCTCTAGACCAATTTGATCTGTCAGTGCTCTCCTCACAACAGAAGTCGAATGAATCAGCCACAAACTACATCACTCGAGTAGAGCAAGTAACCCAACGACGGGCCCTACCTACAGATATCCTGGTCGTCATCATCGTCAATTGGCTGGCGCCCTCCATAAAACAGTGGATTTACAACAAGGAACCGAAGACAGTGGAAGACGTCAGGCGTCATGCAGAGCTGGCAGAAGGGTCGATGTCAACTACCTCATCCAGCCAAGACAACTTAGTGGACAAGCTTACAGACCTTGTCAAGACCCTCCTACATACAAAAAACGGTATCTGACGTCGCGGCAGCAGTTCCCACTGAACATCCTCCTTCACCACCAAGATATCATCAAAGCCAAAGATGAAACCCATCAGGACCAGAGACAGCTATCCTGCAGCCCTTCCAAGATCAAATCATCGGACTTTTCGAGACAATGCTCCCCATTACTACAGTGCACAACATCCCAATCAACTGGCAAGGAACCATCGTTCTCCCTGTCCAGGCTGCGGAGGTCACTGTCCCATTAGAACACGATGTCCTCATTTCAGATCCATATGTTCGTTTTGTAATAGGTCTGGGCATCATCACTCTGTTTGCTATAGTGCTTATAACAAGTATTTAAAATCCCAATAAGAAATAGCGCCTGATCGCAGAAACCATTCTGGGGTCAGGCAACAGAAACAGCCACCAAAACGATCACCAAAACAAGTAGGCTTAAAAGATAAGACTGGCACCAAAACATTTCCATCGTCCAAGTCGAAAGTCAACACTGTTCAGGTCAAAATTCAGAATGTTAGAACAACAGCATTAGTTGACACTGGTGCATCAGTTAGTTGTATTTCTATTAACCTTCTTAGGAAACTTGTTTTTGACACTTCACAACTTTTAAAATCTCATCTTTCCGAAATTACAGGTGTAGGTGGAAAACGACATTCAGTATAGGGTATGGTTAAGCTTAATCTCAACATTGGACATTTACTATATCCTCACAGTTCCCATGTCTTCTCAATGCTTCATCATGCTCTCATCCTTGGTATCGACTTTCTGGAACACATCATGCTGGAATCAATCTTTGTTCAAAAACTTTGATCTTCCACAATGACTTACATTCTGTTTCTCTTTTAGAGCCAAATGCAGGTTATGCAATACCTCGCAGATCTGTCACCATGCGTCCATCTTCAGAAGTGGATTTGCCAGTTGGCATCTCGAGACGCAAAGCAGATCAGCATCTGTTGCTGGAATCACATCCAACCTGCAAGACCTTCAGCTACAAGGAGGTCGTTCTGTCATATCTGCTTCCAAAGGAAGATGTTCTATGAGACTGTTGAATCCTCATGACCATTCCATTATAATACCTGCAAACAAAACCATAGGTATTGTCACTGTCATTGAACCTACATCCATTTATAGTTTGTCTGATTCAACTTTGCAACAGGATGAAATAAAGACCAGCTCACAGTCTCCAATGGAAGATGTCACCTTTGACCTGAGTGATTCTGATCTAGCGGATGAAAAAAAGGAGCAACTGAAGTCTTTCCTTGCCTCACACAGGTTTGTTTTTTCAAAAGACTGGTCAGAACTTGGTAAGACACATCTTCATTATCATAGAATTAAAACAACGGATAGTCCACCTATTCGCTTACCATTCTACCGCCAGTCTGCACATGTTCGGAAGGAATGTTCACCACAGATACGCGAGATGCTGGACCACGGCATCATTGAACCAAGCTCAATGGTATTCACCTGTGGTAATGGTCCGAAAGTCCGACAAGTCTCTGCTTTTAGGCCAAATCGCATTATCTTCCTCTTGGACGGATACAGACATATTGCTTCCAGTTGTTAGTATTTCAATTTCTACCATTTTAAGTGCCACTGTTATTTATCTGTTCTGTCCAATCAGAACACTTACAGCGGCTCTTTCTAATGTTGGACACTCTACCATTGTTCATGCTGTGCACGTCCCATCCTTTGACTACAGTTTCGATTCGCCAACAACTGTCACACAGTTACTGTTCTCTTCTCAAACCTTCAGGACCACCATGTGTCTGTTCTTCTGGATGTCATCATTCTCCTTCTCGTAGGACTCTTATTCGTCCTTGCATTAAAGTTATGTAAATCCGGTCAAAACAGCCTTGCGTTACAAATAACTACTGGTTCAGAATGCATTTTTCCCATCATTCCGTTGTCTCTATGCCCGTCCTACTGGGACATAACGCCCCCTTCTATCATGCGTCATTTTAACATCACTGGATTTCTTTTTCCACAGCTATCTTTAGAATGGCCTGACCTTTCTGTTTCCAGCAAGTTGACAAATACATCAATTTCTCTGCCAACCAAATTTCGTATCTCGTTCTAGGAAGTAAGAAAGCTTCGTAGAATGTTATTCCAACCTTTTCCCGCTTATATTCTTGTTAATCATCACGGATGTTTCAATGTTCTAGATAATCAATGTGCAAATCAAGTTGGGTGTAAGGACTATCCGCAAAGCAACTCTTTGTATCCGAAACTTTTATTTGTTAACTGTCTTTTTTATCATTTATATGGTGTAGGTTTGTACCGGATTTAATTTAAACGACAGGGGGATACTGTCATAATATTAAATGACTGTCAATTTTTGACTATATATTTGAAGTATGTTTATTTCTCTGTGTGGCTCTGAAACACTCTACCTCGGGCAAATTAAGCAACTGACCGTGAGAGTGTGACGTTTAACTATAGGCCGTGCCCATGTTACTAGTATCTGTCCCGTGTCATGTAGTCTGATTACCCACTGGGCAGAAGTACGATAAGGGTTATGCAAGTGTACATATCATAGGTTCATTTATCAAATACCCGGTCAAGTTTACAGCATGCAAGTCCTATAAAAGGCTGGCAGTGCTCAGACAACATCTGCTGAGTGACTACTGCCGTGAATAAAGCCCTGGACTTTCTTTCTTAAGGTGAGTTAGAGTTATTCTATATTTTGATTCTACTACTTTTAATTGGATCCTTTGCTTAAGCTAGACAACTTATTCCTAAGTAATTGCTGTTACAATACACGTTCATATATTAGTTTGTTTGGTTAAGCGACTTATTCATAAATAAATACTGTTGAAATAAGCGTATACCAGTCATTTTGGGTAATCACCAATATCGGTTAGTTTAGACATTATTGCGTAGTTTAGACAAACTATCTTGATAATGAAATACTGAGGAAATAACATTGATATATTTCTATATTATTTGCAAGTCATTGTCATAGTTATTTAAAAGACTTGTATTTATGAAATATGCCTTTTTAAGTGTTACTTTAAGCGGTTTTATATTTACCTGATTACACTTGCCTGCACTTATTTCTTGCGTTATGATAAATCACTTCAATGTTTGTGAAAGGTATCATATCTTGTTGTAACTGTCAAATACCTTTAATTGTGGTTTTAACGATAGTTTGTTATGTAATTGTCATGAAAATCTCCTGAGCTCCCACTGCCAGCCTTTTATAGGACTTGCATCCTGTAAATAACTTTACTTTCACCTTTTGTTATTCAGAAACTTATTGTATATATTTAATTCGAGTTATAGTCAAATTTCCCATCTGTCAATCTACCTAAATCTCTTCCTGGTGTGACGTGTGATGATGCAATGTCTTATTAACTCGAGAACAAACCCTGCTACGCTGGACATTCTTCTATAATGTTATGTATTTATCTACGCGTCCATGTTCTGAAACTATGTTATTCTTGTATAATGTTATGTATCTATCTACGTGTCCATGTTCTGAAACGTGTCCATGTTCTATACCCATCGTTGACATCGTATGAGGCTGACATCATTTGGTAAGCGCATTTCTCTTCCAAAAAGCATATGGTGAGGAGAATATCCTGTTGACTGACATGGTGAGTTTCGCATTGCCATCAAGACACATGGTAAAATATCTGCCCAATCTGACTGATCCTGTTTGCAATATGATTTGAGAATTTGGGTAATTGTGCTGTTCCTTCTCGCGACAATACCACTTGTACAGGGGTTTTAGCTGCTGGTGTAAAAAATGTTTGACAGACAGGAGTTCACAGATGACATTTACCAATTTTGACGTGAATTGCCGTCCTCTCTCTGTCAGTAACGTGCGGGGTGCACCATAGCGAGTGAAAACTTCTTTGAAAAGTACAGATGCTACTTCTGTTGCTTCCTTGGTCTTGAGAGGAAAGGTCTCAATCCACTTGGAAAAGGAGTCGACAGCAACAAGGATATATTTGTGACCTTGGCCCGTCCGAGGAAGTGGACCAAGGATGTCCACATGGAGTCGAGAGAAGTTGTCTTCTATGGGCATCGGCACCATGGGAGCTCACCCATACTCACCTTTCTCTTTTGACATGTATCACATGACTTAATGTGGTTTTCAATATCGTGATATATACTTGGCCAAAAATTCTTTGTCAGTAGTGCTTGTCGTGTGGCATCCCGACCAAGGTGACAACCACCAGCCTTGGAATCATGGTAGCTGTGCAGAAGATCTTTGCGGTCAGCTAAAGGTACAGCAAGCTGTGTGATGGCCGGTGGACGTGTGCCTCGGTATCCTCTGAATTTGGGGTGATAGAAATGGTAAAAGATACTGTTACAAAGACTGTATTCTTGTGATTTGCCTACCAAACCCTTCATTTGTGCTTCTGAGTACTAAGATGGAATTTCACGTTTTTCAAGATCGTCAATGATGGCTTTTACATCTGGGAATTGACGTTGTCTTGTCATCGTTGCCATAGAACAAATCAACACAAAGTTGTATCCTCTCATCTGATTCTGTTGCTTGTGCAGTAGAGGTTCAGTAACTGACGGTTAGCTCTTGTGGATGTGGTGATGAAATGGGAGGAGAGGGAAAGTCATCGGTTGACGGCTGTTTTTTTGGTTCAGGGTCTTTGACCCTTGATATAGCATCAGCGTTTGTGTTGGCTTTCCCTGGGCGATGTTCAATGTCAAATTCGTAATCTTGCAGTATCAGGACCCACTTGCAAGTGTTTCAGTTTCTTGTTTGACTGATTTGAGCCACTTCAATGCTTTGTGGTCAGTGATGACTTTAAATGGTTTGGAAGCAATGTAGACACTGAAGGTTCCAACACCTTCAAGCACAGCCAGACACTCTAACTATGTGATGCCCTATTTTCTCTCAGCATTGTGAAGTGAACGTCCCCCCTAACATATGACATGTTCCTTACCAGTTGAATCCTTTTGGCCAAGGATGTATCCCAAAGTAGTTGTTGAGGCATCTGTTGTCAAGATGAATGGTCTGTTAGGATCAGGGTAAGCAAAAACGAGAGTCAAGAGTTTTTTCAGGTGGTGAAAAGATTGCTGACATTTGTCTGCCCAGACAAACTTTGCATCCTTCTGGAGAAGATGATGCATTGGTGAGGCAATAGCTGAATAGTTGGGAATAAATATCCTGCAGTCGCAAGCTAAACCTAGAAAATGACGAACATCATGTACAGTTTTGGGAGCAGGAATGTTAAGAACAGCTGATAACTTTTTCAGGTCAACGGAAATACCATCTTTGCTGAATATAATGTCCAAGGTAAATAACTTGTTTGGCTGCAAACTTGCATTTGCTTAGCTTGAGTGTAAGACCTGCAGCTTGAAGACTTGTAAAGACACACCGAAGATGCTGTCGGTGCTCATGAAATGATTTGCAGTACACAATGATATCATCAACATATATCAAGATGTTCTTCCAATTCATGTCCTGAAGTGCACTAGTGATTGTTTGCTGAAATGCCGCTGGAGCGTTTTTCAATCTAAATGGTAACCTGTTCAATTCCAAAATACCGTCTTGGGTGATGAAGACAGACTTATGTTTTGTTTGAGGGTCTAAGGGTATCTGCAAAAGGCGGTGGCGTAGTCTAAGACTGAGAAGATTTGGGCTTGTTCTTCGCCAATGGAGTCGATGACATCTTCAAAACGTGGCAGCGGAAAAAATATCGGTTTTGTGATCGCATTTAATTTGTGATAGTCCACGGCAAAACGTAGAGACTTGTCAGACTTTCGGACCATTACCACAGGTGAATACCATTTAGAAGAGCTTGGCTCAATGATGCCGTGGTACAGCATCTCGCGTATCTGTCGTGAACATTCCTTCCGAACATCTGCAGACTGGCGGTAGAATGGTAAGCGAATAGGTGGACGATCCGTTGTTTCAATTCTATGAGAATGAAGATGTGTCTTACCAAGTTTTGACCAGTTCTGAAAAAACAGACCTGTGTGAGGCAAGGAAAGACTTCAGTTGCCCCTTTTCTTCATCCGCTAGATCAAAATCTCTCAGGTCAAAGGTGACATCTTCCATTGGAGACTGTGAGCTGTTCTTTATTTACTCATGTTGCAAAGTTGAATCAGACAAACTATAAATGGATGTAGTTTCAATGACAGTGACAATACCTATGCTTTGTTTGCAGGTATTGTAATGGAATGGTCATGGGGATTGTAGCTGACGTGCTTGCAGGTTGGGATGTGGTTCCAGCAAATGATGCTGATCTGCTTTGCGTCTCGAAATGCCAACTGGCAAGTTCACTTCTAAAGATGGAGGGATGGTGACAGATCTGTGAGGTCTTGCATAACCTGCATTTGACTCTACAAGAGAAACAGAATGTAAGCCATTGTGGAAGATCAAAGTTTTTGAACAAAGATTGATTTCAGCATGATAGTGTTCCAGAATGTCGATACCAATAAGGAGAGAATGATGAAGTTTTGAGAAAACATGGAAACTGTGAGGATATATAGTACATGTCCAAGGTTGAGATTAAGCTTAACCATACCCATGACTGAATGTTGTTCTCCTACTACACCTGTAATTTCGGAAAGATGAGATTTTAAAAGTTGTGAAGTGTCAAAACCAAGTTTCCTGAGAAGGTTCATAGAAATACAACTAACTGATGCACCAGTGTGCATCATTTTCTGAATTTTGACCTGAACAGTGTTTTTCATCAAGGGGGTTTCCAAAACAACAGAATTTACAGAGTTGACTTTCGACTTGGACGATGGAAATGCTTTGGTGCCAGTCTTATCTTTTAAGCCTACTTGTTCTAGTGATCGTTTTGGTAACTGTTTCTGTCCCAGAATGGTTTCTGCAATCAGGCGCTATTTCCTATTGGGATTTTAAATACTTGTTATAAGCACTATAGCAAACAGAGTGATGATGCCCAGACCTTTTACAAAATTAACATATGGATCTGAAATGAGGACATCGTGTTCTAATGGGACAGTGACCTCCGCAGCCTGGACAGGGAGAATGATGGTTCCTAGCATGTTGATTGGGATGTTGTGCACTGTAGCAATGGGGAGCACTGTCTCGAAAGGTCCGATGATTTGATCTTGGAGGGGCTGTAGGATAGCTGTCTCTGTATGGCCCTGATGAGTTCCATCTTTGGGTTTGATGATATCTTGGTGGTGAAGGAGGATGTTCAGTGAGAACTGCTGCTGCGACGTTAGGTGCCTTTTTATGTATGTAGGAGGGTCTTGACCAGGTCTGTAAGCTTATCAAATTGGTCCACTAAGTTGACTTGGCTGGATGAGGTAGTTGACATCGACCCTTCTGCCAGCTCTGCATGACGCCTGACGTCTCCCACTCTCTTGGGTTCCTTGTTGTAAACCCACTGTTTTATGAAGGGTGCCAGTCCATTGACGATGATGGCGACCAGGATATCTGTAGGTAGGTCCGGTCGTTGGGCTGCTTGCTCTACTCGAGTGATGTAGTTTGTGGCTGATTCATTCGACTTCTGTTGTGAGGAGGGCACTGACAGATCGAATTGGTCTAGAGGCTTGAATCTCTTCAAGAACAGTTCTTTCACAACTTACAAGTCCTTTTTGGCATCATCCTCGAGCCCTTCATGCCATAACTTAGCAGTACTCTCGAATAAAAACAGTATCATGAAAGAGGCCTTACCTGCAGATAGGCTTTGCAGATTCATGCAATCCTCAAAGTCGTTCCACCATGCTGTAGCTGATGTATTGCCTGAGTATCTGCGTAGTTGGATGCCAGGAACATGGTGGTGACCCTGAGTCGCTGAGGAGGCTGATGTGGAAGCTGTTGATTGGTCCATATCGTGAGTTGATATTGCCTTTGTCTGTCTTGATGAACGACCTCATTCTGACCCTGTTGCCGTGCTAGCCTGTCCTGACCTCAACTTGTCTTTGTAATTCTGAGGTATTACCGTGTGCATTTGTTCTGCACCACTTGTCAAAGTTGTTTTGTGTTGGGGAATGCGTTGGGTACTCGCTTGGCGACGAGAGGTACTAACGAGATCCCCTACACGGGTGAATACCTAAAGAAAAATAGAAGGATGAAGTCCAGGGCTTTATTCACGACAGTGGTCACTCAGCAGATGTTCGTGACAGTTACATAACAAATTATCGTTAAAACCACAATTCAAAGGTATTTGACAGTTACAAGAAGATATGATACCTTTCACAAACATTGAAGTGATTTATCATAACGCAACAAATAAGTGCAGGCAAGCGTAATAAGGTAAATATAAAACCGCTTAAAGTAACACTTAAAAGGCATATTTCACAAATACAAATCTTTTAAATAACTCGGACAATGACTTGCAAATGATATAGAAATATATCAATGTTATTTCCTCTGTAACTCATATGATATAACAGTCGCATATCACGTTGCTAATGAACGTGTACCCATGACATGTACACATAGACTTCAGTTTTTATGAATAATATACATATGTACATGGTTAGTAATAATAATATCCAAAATGGTAAGAAATACCGGAGCAGAATAACAGTATAGATACATCATGTTTCAATACGTCAAATGACATGTTTACGAAAGTGATGTGCGGCATACTCGTTCGCGTTGCAGTATTTCATTATCAAGATATTTTGTCTAAACTACGCAAAAATGTCTAAACTAAGCAATATTGGTGTTTACCCAAAATGACTGATATACGCGTATTTTAACAATATTTATTTATGAATAAGTCGCTTAACCAAAAAGACTAATATATGAACGTGTATTGTAACAGCAATTACTTAGGAATAAGTTGTCTAACTTCAGCAAAAATCCAACTTAAAGTAGTAGAATCAAAATATAGAATAACTCTTACTCACCTAAAGATACACAAACGGATGAAGTCCAGGGCCAGGTAATCAGACTACATGACACGGGACAGATAACATGGGCACGGCCTAGTTAAACGTCACACTCTCACGGTCAGTTGCCTAATGTACCCGAGGTAGTGTGTTTCTCAGAGCCACATAGAGAAGATAAACATACTTCAAATATGTTCAAAAATTTACAGTAATTTAATACTATGGCAGCACCCCCCTGTCGTGGAAAGTTTGTCCCAAACCTACACCATATAAATGATAAATAAGACAGTTAACAGATTAAAGTTTCGGACACAAAGAGTTGCTTTGTGGATAGTCCTTACTCCCAACTTGATTGGCACATGTATTATCTAGAACATTGACACATCCGTGATGATTAACAAGAATATAAGCAGAAAATGTTGGAATAACATTCTACGAAGCTTTCTTGCTTCCCAGAGCGAGATACGAAATTTGGTAGGCAGAGAAAAATTGATGTATTTGTCAACTTGCTCGAAACAGAAAGGTCAGGCCATTCTAAAGATAGTTGAGGAAAAAGAAATCCAGTGATGTTAAAATGATGAATGATAGAAGGGGGAGTTATGTCCCAGTAGGACAATCATAGAGACAACGGAATGATGGGGAAAATATACATTCTGAACCAGTAGTTATTTCTAACGCAAGGCAGTTTTGGCGGGATTTACATAACTTAAATGCAAGGACTAATAAGAGTCCTACGAGAAGGAGAATGATGACACCCAGAAGAACAGACACATGGTGGTCCTGAAGGTTTGAAAAGAGAACTGGTGTGACAGTTGTCGGCGAATTTAAACTGTAGTCAAAGGACGGAACCTGAACAGCATAAACAATGGTAGAGTTTCCAGCAATAGAAAGAGCCACAGAACAGATAAATAACAGTGGCACGTAAAATGGTAGAAATTGCAATACTAACAACTGGAAGCAATACGTCTTTATTTGTCCAAGAGGAAGGTAATGCGATTTGACCTAAAAGCAGAGACTCGGAAAGATCCTGTGTTATTAGTTGACTCTATTTAGCTTGTTCAGCCACCCGGTGCAGGTTGAGGCTATCTTTCTTATCTGAAGCAACCAAATCAGCAAATTGTGATGACATTTTAAATGGTGGGATGATGGTAATGGACACAAGGTCCTGAAATGAGGTATCCCCTGCAATAGAAGTAAGCAGTTTATCATCAAAGAAGTGTTGAAGAGCTAACTTAACTGGATAGAGACGTGTGCTGTTTTGGCTGAACTGCCTGCAGGAATCAAAGGAAGCAGGATACAGACGGTGTTCGGTTGACATGGAGCTTGAATAATGCAAAAGGAACACCCTTGGATCATTCTTTGAGAATCTGAGGCAGGAATCCTATAGACAAGAACTGAAGACTGAAGTTTGAGGACGTGCTGAAAGCTGCACAATGTTTTGACGAAGGTCCTGCGGTTCTGAAACACATCTAATACACATGAAGAATACGTGATAGGAGACAAGGTGACCTTGTATTCACACTGAAGTATACTGTCACCATGGCACAGTGAAATGTGGTTGCTAGTGAGTGATACATAGTGCTGGTTGTCAGACGAAATAGCTAAGTAAGAAGGAAGATCTTTTAATTGTGTTGAATGAGCAGATGAGCCATTGACAGGTACTGGGAGAGAAAGTACACTGAACAGTTTCATAGAAGGCTGAAATAAAGATATAGGAAATTTGATGGCTAGAAAAACTTTAGAGATTGTACGAGCATAGCAAAATTTAGCCTGTTCATAATAAAATGAGGGTTTCATCCGGAGGAGATGCTGGACAGGTGACTAAGTGTCTGCTGGAGGATGAGAGCTGGTTGTTGACCATACTGAACATACTAAACTTTAGTTCTTCTAAATGTTGACCTATTAATGAGATTTTCTGGATCAAAGTTAGTGCGGGCTTTTATATGCTGTTGAAGAGTATGGACATCTTTCCCTAAAGTGTTCACAGTTAGCTGAACATCATGATGATTTTGGCGAATGGCAGTCATAGCATTAGCAAAGCGATGATTAGTGGTTGACATGAAAGAGGACATATCTTTATCATGCTGCTTGATGGTATTTACAATGGAAGCTTGATTCTTATGTATGGCATCAATATGTTTGGCCAGTATGTTGACATCGTCAGTAGTAGCGGTGCCAAACAACGTTTTGGAAAAGGAACCAACAAAGTTAAGTAATCCACGTTTACTTCTTCTTTGACTGACAGTTTCGATTCAGGTATGATAGAAAAGATTTGATTTCTAGCTGATTCAATGCAAGAGCGGAACTGTGTCTTCACAATGTTAAATTGATGTCTCACATGGTGCGAAGCACTGCAGATACCATTATCACCAGAACAACCGCCGATATGGGGTAAACGAGGTGTCTCTGGAATACTTATTTGGTAGGTGTGGATCCAGTACTCTGTTGAAAAGTGAATGTCTGGTCCCGGTTTAAATATGACGCCATAGTCCAGACGTTGTACTGATCCTTCGACAGGGAGTGCTATGGACAGGAATAACATCATAAAGAGTAGCTTTATTATACCTAGAGGAAGAAACAAAGAGCATAATTAGGGTGGTGAAATAATCACAATGACAATATAACTTGATTAGGATCATATGTTTAGCACTGAAAAGGACCACAGTGGACCTATTTGATTACTTTACCAGCTAATTATGTGGAAGAGTTTAAGGATAAAGACGTATTAATGTGTGACAAAATAACGAGATCGAAGTTTGCGTTTCCCTTTTCTTCCATGTTGGTGTCAAATATCATATTTTCTATGACAAAACTTTATTTTCACCTTTTGTTATTCAGAAACTTATTGTATTATTATTTACTGAGAGTTATCTCTTCCTGATGTGACGTGACAGATGGTCATCCACTTATGATGTAATGTCTCATTAACTCGGGAACGAACCCTGCTAGCTGGAAATTCTTGTATAATGTTATGTATCTATCTACGTGTCCATTTTTCTGAAACTATGTTATGTAATTCTTGTGTAAGTTATGCATCTATCTACATGTCCTTTTCCCGAAACTATGCGATATGTTATGTTATTTAACATTCTGTATAAATTGGTCGAGGATTCGATAGAGAGACAGACAGGGAAAGACGTGCATCTGTCTCCGATGAGGCTGCAGGCCTCGCCTGACCGTAACACCGCTTCAACAATAAATGTCGCCTTAACGTCATTCGTCCGTCTTCTCTT
>JAUELE010176757.1:0-13653 GCA_031471655.1 Diodora aspera
ACTATCTAACAGATACTTATCCTTTTGGTAAAATTTGAGCACACTAGAACAAAGAAATGGACCACCCAAAAATGAGGTATGGTGCCTAAGGGCACACCTGATATTTTCTTAATTTCGAGCCCTGAACTGCCATGTAGAAATACTGTGTTACACTAATGTTTCATATATTTCAGCTGTAGCATAGGAGTGTGTGAGTAATTTTGGATTTTACATGGTTTTCACAAATCTTTCAGTCACATCACAATGGTGTCACCAACGTCATGTCGGTGTGAGGCTCACATTAATGGTGTGGCTACTCAATTTACAACCAAGGCTTGTTCAGTGTACACGCCAGTTCTTGTAATCAGATAACCTTTCCTTTTCACAAACTGACTGAATAAAAAAGTCTTGTACGATTTATATTTTGAAACAGGTTATAGAATCCGTTCGCCCATACTTTGGTTTTACATTTATACATGTATTAATCATCCAAAGGCAGGTTGGGATGCGGGGAGCTTAGTGACAAGAGTGCCGGACGTCTGGGCAGCATTGGCAAATCTGAGATTTTCGAAAAGAGGAAGGGGGGGAGTGCATGATGTGATTTGGGGGAAAAAGGGGTTGCAGACCTGAACCCCCATATTGGATCCGTCTATGAGAAGCAATTTTTCAGCTCAGACCTTGGACCCCTTGTCTGGAAGGGTCAGGGTCAATTCCCCCATAATAGAATAGACGTAAAAAGAATTAAGAGACGACAAGAGAAGATTGATGATTCTCAACATGAATTAATGAAATTTTACGATTATATGTTTGTCAATTAAACGATCAACTAAGTGAGTGAGTGAGTGAAATGGATTTTTACATTGCGGGGGGCAATATTTCAGCCATAGCGCAATGTAATGTGCAAGAAGCACCTCAGGAAAAGGGACAACACAGAATCGATAGTAAGAAAGAGAAAGCAAAAGGTCCTCATTTTAGACGACTCTTACGGCAAGCATGAGGACACTGGGGTCCTATTCTTTCTGGTGACATCCCCGGGAACCCCATGGGGTACTGATATCTATGAAGCGATTTTGAGTTATTGTGTGCAAAGGTAAACGCAAGTCCCAATGATGACGATGATGACAAAAAAAGTAACACCTAAGTGTACACCAGCTTTGCAGGCAACACAAAAAGTGAAAGCAAGAAATCCCCCATTTTAGATGCCTTGTGAGCATCTTGACACCGCATCGGGAGAACAGGACAGAGCCACGTTCTCCCTTGCTAAAGTGTGTAGGATTTTCGGCGCCAAACTTGGGTGTGAGACATCAACGAGCTTTTGTCGGCTTTGAAGATCCAATCAAGAGGCATGTTACATACATAGCTCTGCCTACTCACGATATCAACAAACATGGTCCCCTCTCAGGTTGCATGTTGAATATGTGAGGTGCAGTTGCCTCTTGTAAAACGACGGGCGGTATTTTTCGAAGTCGTTTTTGGTCACGAATCAACTGGCACAAGTACTATCGGCCCAACCACAGCAGTCTGATGGCATACATGTCACAGCATGTTTGCTTTCAGTGCTACGGAAAGTTGGCCAAGCTGAGCAAAATCAACTTTGACCTACAATATATCGCGTCGATGCACTTCGTCAGGAACGTTGTTCAGTTGACATAGCTCTATTTTATTCGAAAAATCAAACACTGTTCGTAACGATTTGAAAGGATGTTTTGACGAAAGCCCAAGTATTAATAGATATTCAGTTTCGCTGAATGCTTCTGGTTATGTCGTCCATTGCCACTCAAATAGACTGCATAAACTTTATCATGGCTATCGGGCATGCATGAATCGAATAAGTGTTTGTAAGCGACGATCTGATTGGTTTAAAAACGACTGAAACAAGGGAGGTAATCAAGACAGGCCAGGCCTTCTCACAAGAGGGCGCCACGGTAAACTCGACTTTTTCTGATTCGCTTTAGCAAGATAATATGAGTGAAAACGAAAATATTTCCTTGCGTGGGAAGATGCCCCAACTGAGGAGACTGGAATTTTTCAGTTCGGACACCCCCGGCCTCAATCCTCAAAAATAGTTAAAAAATACATAATCCTAGATCCACCTAAGAGACTAACAACTTAAATAATTAATTCATTTTGATTTTGACGTAGCTTTTCGTTATATTTCAGCTATATCACCATGATATCTGAGCTTCCAGGTTCTGATGAAGGTTACTGCTGGGTGTCTGCTGGCCCTAGGCAGGATTCGAACCCCCAACCAACAATCTGACACGCTTACTACTGCGTCATCTCCAACTAAAATACTTCATATGCACGAAAGTTGTAATTTCTTTCGCGTCATGCAATAAAAACCACCCATTCAATGATTATTCAGAGCTGAACACAGTCCAAGGTTCTCAACTCCCTGGGGAGTATACAACAAATTGTGCTTAACGCTAGGTTAACAAACAAAACACATATATCTACACGCCTACGTCAACAGACAGACAGACAGATTGTTTATTAAAGTCTCACCCCAATTTACATATATCACAATTATCAGTAAATACAAGTAAACAATAAATAGGTAATCGGGTCACTCATTACAGAGTTATGAGAGACTAAAAGAAATGAATAGTATGTACAGTATTATACATAAAAGACTTCACATTACATATTGCAGGGTATGACATATATAAAATAGATTTTCTTTTCTGTACAAAATATGGAGGCAGGTTTTGGCAGTTATATTACATAAAATATTATTGGATAAAACGTAAGATGCCTTTTCAATTTCAGATATGTTGCTAAAACATGGATACAGCTCCTGACATTTATTAAAAAGGAGGCGGCGTTCATCATCGTCCTCAACATTTTCTATACAATTAAAACATGTTCTTTCATGTACTGTAGTATTACTGTACCTCCCAGTTTCAATGCCACTTCTAAATCTTGCCTGGGCGCTTTACACCCGATTAGAGAGAGGTAAAGTTCATGCAAAGTCATTTCCTCAAAGGTGACACTGACTAGACTTTCGATAAACAGAGCTTCAGTGGTATATTCTTTAAAATGCTAAGGTTATCATGTGTATTACACGAAAACGGCACTTACCTGCCATTGGTTATGAGAAAAAACCGCCTATTATCCAGGTATAGGTTCTGTAAACAGGTGTAATAGTCCGTTCAATTTACCTGCACAGGTAGTATCATAAATATTACACTGACAACCACTTTAGATAAGAACATTCCTCCAGGTAGACAGACAGGTGAGGAACGCAACGCAGGTAAGGGCAAGGCAGGTGTAATGAGAACGACGTGATATTTAACTCGGGGGGAGATTGTGACAGGTAATGGGTTGATTAAAGAACGAATTAAACACAGGTACTTTGCGTCACATATTTGTGATGTTTGCCTTAAAGCGGCGGTGCTGGTGTTAACAACAACTTAATTGTGTGATTGGCCTTTCGCCGGAACATCACACGCCGTAACTAGAGCATTGTGGGAGAAACGAGTTGGCATATAACGTATTTAATCTTGTGGGGGCGCCTGCCCCCTCCCCCACGGTTCATACGCCTTGGCAAACAATATATCTTTCTTGCATGCAGAACTTAAGTAATTATCACAAACAGATGATGATTAATACCACTGAAAGCCATTTGCAACTATCTGCACATATTTGTAAATAATGGTATCGTTTTCATGGAGACAAACATGTTATGTGTTGAAAGTAGTCCACAATTACGTCCCCTGTAATGACAGGCATCCAATCATGTCAGAGATATTTATAAGGAACGGGCGAATAACTCTCTGTGATCAGACTGGGGTTACACTTCAAATACATATACTTCGTTCTTTCATATAAACCGATGCATACCCAAAGCTTTAATTTCATGGGCAGTGGCGGATCAAGAAAGTCCGGACCCCCCCCCACCTTTGAAAATCAAATACGGAAAATTGTATAGTAAAGAGTTGTTGAACCGCGGATGGGACTGAAACTTTGAATGTGTGACGCCCTCCTCTTTAAGTTGAACCCCCTCCCCCACTTTCCAAAATCCTGGATCCGCCCCTTATTGGGGTAATGTTTTCAAACGTTCAGACAAACAGACAGATACAAGGATGTAGATGCAGGACAGACAAACCGGCTACATTAGCCCGTATCTTTGGCAGAGAGATAAACATGCGGCATAGCCAAAAACCAAATTCCACAATAACCTGTTCTTGTTTATATATGTCATATTCCCTTGCGACTCAACTACAGCTATTCTGAGTAAATAACTTAAAGTCTATTTCAACCAATCAAAGGTAACAGACTGACAGCTGGAAGAAACATCTGAAACACATAAACACAGATAGTCTAACTAGAGAAAACAAAACTTAATATAGATATAGAGCGTAATCGAAACCGAGATAAAATCTGGTGCAACCAAGGTGTGTTTTCATCCAAGAATAAACCATGGGAGAATTCCTCAGCAAGAAAGGCTTGCTTAAGTCTTTAATCCAGGAAATAATTCTGGTGAGACTTGTTTTTATGTAAGAATTAAACTAGGAAGCTTCTGGTGCAATAAAGACTCGACTTTCCTACGATTTATTTAAGAATAAAACCGGAGATTTATTTCCTGAGCAACTAAAATTTGCTGATATGTTCATCTAAGAATGCAAGTCTTTAGTAAAGAATAACATTAGGGAGATCTTAATGCGAAGACCTGCTTCCGTTTGTGTTTAAGATTTAAATCCTTGTGAAATCTAGACTTGCTGAAGAATAATATAATATTAGAAAATAGGTCTTACTTTAATAGCTTTCACCTAGCATAAAACCTGGTAGAAATGTGATGTAAATGTAGACTGGACCAAGTTACAGTTAAGAAGACGTGGTTAGCATAAAACCTAGAAGAAATCTGTGCAAATGTAGACTTGATCAAGTCCATATTTAACATCTTTATCCCAGCGGCTATAAAAAGCTTCGAATTCTGGTGAAAATAGATGTCTCACGATCTTAAATCGAGATATTGACATACAATTTAGCTTAAATTCTTGTACACATGAACACGTTCTGAACAAAATTACCCACAGTCTTCACAAGGCTATACAATTTCAGTCTAATCTGTGCATTTAACGTTATAACGTTATGCATCACATGCATCAAAAAGAACAGGAACTGTAAAAATGTTGGCATATCCTCTTTCCAAGTCGCGTATTAGTGCAAGAAGTCCTGCTCTCTGACGCTGCATCTCATAGCTTTTGATGTTTGGAATTTCAAATGCATCTTCCGGCACACAGTTTCTGGTCTGAGAATAGAGCCTATCAGTGAGGCAAACTGTTCCTGTCGGTCTTGTACATGGGGGAGGGGAAGGGTTTTTCGGGGGGGGGGGGGGAGTTTGTGTCTGGCGGTAAGGGAATAAGAGAATACAATGGCGGTACATTGGACCTTTGTCAAGACTCTAAGGCTATAAAGTTCCTTAAATGTATTTAAATCAAAGGCAGGTTATTATTCCTGGGACTATATTGCGTTTCCTAGCTGTGCCTTAGCCTGAGGCAGGGCCAAGCAGAGATGGATATGGTAGAGTGAGACGTTCAGATGTCTTGACTCAGGGTCTTGACAGAAGTCTAGTGTGCATATGATATCTTCGTTTTTCATCTATTAATAAGCAGCTCTGAAACCATTAAAATTAATGTGTTGCATTTCTTTGGAGATTCTAGCTGTTCTTAAAAGAAATATGGTAAATGAATGGTAGTTCTAACGAAAATGCATTTATAAGTTCTAAATCTGCGAGACAGGATATTAAACTCGTTTGCCATATACTAATTCACACATACATGCATACATACACATACATACACACAAATACATACATACGTTTTCAATACATTAGTACAACTGCTACTAATTCTTCTTCTCACTAAATGCCTAGTAACCAGATGTTACGACTACTAGTAGTAGTAGTTTTCATAGTAGTACTCATATTTTACATTCGCATATCATCATACAGCTGAAAAAGTGCAATGTAATCCAACCAACCTAGTACACAAACAGATACGGTATGGTATGGGGTATGGTATGGTATGGTATGATATGATATGATAAATCTCATGGTATATCTAAGGTCTTAAATAATGTATTCTTGCAATTAATTCGATAAAGAAAGCAATGACAAAGTTATCCCTATATTGCTTTGGCCAGTGTTGTCGCACGTGCTCTAGAAAACAAAAAGTGGGTTGACTTTTTAGAGGCCATTTACCAGGTCACAGAGTGCATATCGACCGTGAGTCGGTTTATAATAACCATAATTGATTTGTATCTAATCATTTCTACCCCTTATTAAATATCGCTCTTATAACCTTATCCTTTGTATTAACAACAACTGTTTGGGTCGATAGGAATTATCTCGATAATGACACAGCCAGTGTTCCATATGTTTCGCCTCTATTGAACTGATTGCCAGAACCACGACCATAATGACATGTTTCCAGAACGAGGCTGTACGAAGTTCTGGATCCCCAGCGCAAATGATGACGTAAGAATAAGAAACGTGACGTCATTGCAAATTGTTTAGATTTAAGGTGTTTCTTAAAACAAACTGAGTATATGACTGGTTAATCGCACGTTAGTTATGCAGTCGTAACGACGTTTCCTTGACCGAAACCGGAACAGACTGTGACATATGACTGGTTAATTGCGCCTTCGGTATTTAGTTCTTCAAATCAAACCATTCTCTCAACGAAACCTTGTCCTTACGTGACATATTGAGAGATGTTGTCACGTGCGACCATAGTTGAACAGGACGATGAATTTTAAAGTAGATTGGAGCACATGACGAGCTGGTTCTCTCGCAATAACCTAATGACTATTGAATATGGCTTCTATACACATTCTCCATACATTTGTTATGTTGAATTTTCACGAACGAAACTTCATGTTATGGTATCAAATTTTAAGAGATAAATTGTAATTTTTGTAAAATCAGAGACACATATATTATGTAATTTATATTTATATGTAATTATTATTTAAATTTGTGTGACCACTTGCAAAAATATTGAGCTAATTACATTTACTGTAAAGTGAAATATGAAAGTATTTTCAGCTAAACAAAGTTTTACTGGTTTTAGAAATGATTTATACCGAGTTTGTTATCAAGACTTCTTTAGGTCTATTGTAATAAATATAAACAATTATTTCCACCGATGAAACATGAATCAATCACTGACTTCGATATTTAGCTGACTCATATCGGGGAAATACATAAATAAAAGTCGATCAACAATCTTCAGATTTTTTACATATTTTTTTTTATTTATTGGAACAAACCGCGAAATTCTTCCATACGCTAGTCACCCGGAATAAGGAAGGGTGTCTTTTGAGACCTCGTCTACGCGCATGCGCTCAGTTAGTAATTAATAGGATTCTCTTTGATGTGTGGTCAGGCATTTTATAACACCATGCCAGATCATCGCTCAAGCATTTTGTGCAGGTGTTGGTCACAAGTGGGTCATTCAGGGCAGTGTATTGGTCTTTTCACGTTGACACATAAAGCCAGCAATGGTTGAGTTTGCTCGGATAGTGGATGTAAATGTGAATTATTTAGAGGGCGAGGTATGGCGAATGAAGCGCGAATCTCGCGAGATTTGGTATGTTTGCGAGAAGTTATTAAACGGAAAATAGCAATATATATATATAGGGTTCAACCTAAGCATGCTGTTTTGAGTTCAAGGGTATTAATCAAAGTGGATTGTTGCTGCTCATCTAGACAAAACAACTCGTAGAAAAGTGATAGCCCTCATGGTGCACTTATTCAACGATCGACATGCGGGCGCGCGTGTGTGCGTGTGATTTTTTTGTCTTTCTGGAGGTGAGAGTTGAAGCTGGTGAAGATCCATGTACCACTAGTGAAATAATTCTGTTGTGTATAGCTTTCATGATTAATGATATGTATATGATGAATTCATCCTTGACAAAGAAACTGATGGATCATTTTACACTAATTGCTTAAGTGTCATTTAGAAGTCAGTAACGTAATAAAGATAATTATTTCTTATTATCTCGGATGATGACGGATCCTAGTGTTGACCCTATCCAGTGTGTACATTACTTGACAACGACACTAGGATCCGTGGCCAAACGTTGTATGTGAGTTATTAAAGAAGTCGTCATCCATTCGAAATCTCTTTATTACATTTACACTACTTCATAAAAAGTGATATCCTCCAAATACCAAACATAATAGTACCCACCCCCCCCCCCACCCCCGATCACCAGATCAACCAAACTGCTGTTGACAACCTCAAAGTTGCATGGAAAATCGCACATATATAAGAAATTATCATATCGCGAAACGACCAAAATTGCGCACATATAATAAATGATTATACATGTATCGTGAAACAACAAAAACTGAGTTGGTCCTCTATGTAAAGTGTAGAAGCTGCTGTTGATTTGAGGATCGAGCCGCACAATTCTAACTTTCTGGGATTTTTGCCAGTCCTACCTAATTGTATTGAACGGTTTTCTCACTATTGTACAAATATTTGTAACTGACAACAGTGAGAAATGTTAAATTATACAGGTGGATGACTATTCCCGGACCTTGTTGTCTTTTCTAGCTGTGCTTATAGGAAAGTTCAAGCAGAGATTAGTAGCATAGAGTATAACACGAGGGTGAGTTTCTAATGCCTTGACTCGGGTTCAAGAAACAGGGATCTGCAATAGCCTTGAATAATGAACTTAGGATCATGACCTTTCTGTGCCTTCCAGTAAACAGCCAATGAAATTATAAGGCAGTGAAACCATCACTATTCATGCCAATTGTTTTTATTAAACACCAAGTATTTTGTTTAATTTTTTTCAAAACCTTTAAAGTTGGACCTGTGTTCCAGAACACGAAATAGGTTTGGTGCTGTGTGAAATAAATTACATAAACTGTAAATCATACATTGTAAAAAAGCGTATGCTTAATAAAATAACGTCGCATTCCCTTGCAAAAGAATTTATTTTCCACTTTCAAATAGTCTGAGGGTTTCCCGAAAAAGTGTTCCATCGATTTCCGAATGTGAACTGATTGCAAGTGAAACGTTTCCAAAGGTTTACGAATATTTTCACGATTCTGTCGGAAAGTTCAGAAGGCTTTTGTATTTAGCTTGTCACCGAGGGTCCTAAAATAAATGTGAATATTCAAGAGCTGTAAAATCAACAAACAGGCTGTATCGTTTGTGCATTGGTCGTTGAATGTACATAAGTTTATGTATATGTGTCGTTCCAAAGGTTTGTTTTAAAGAAAATAAATTGCCGGGGAAAAGAAAAGATACCAAGATTTTGAGAGACTACTGAATAAATTCACAGTTGCGTTGGATATGCAAGAGATGTCCCTTCCAGATTAGGATGTTTTATCAACGATATGATGTCAATCAAATTACACTCGTTGAAATCCTAGCATCCTTTTGATCAGCTCTGACAGAAAGACGTAAAGAAAAGTAACTGAAATCATTTGGCATCGTTTCTATTGCCCTGCAGTATATAACCTGTTCACGTATTCAACTTGAAGATGTTTGTCAGGTGACAATTAAAAAGCCAAACAAATTTAAGTGACTCGTTGTGGAGTAAAGGCTGACCTGAAATGACCTCATGCCACAGATCTTGCACTGAATATAGATGCTAATTTTGGTAAGTCATTCATAATAACCTCGTTATAATGATGAAATTCGTCATCTATTAACTTCAGTGAGAAGTTAGGAAATGGTCAAATACAACATAACTTGTTTTATTTGGGATTACATTGGGAATATTTCACTACCATATCCGCCTTGGGAGCAATTACCTATCAGGGCGGTACTGAATGTCGACTACAAGGTACGTAGAAAACTCAGTTTCTGAACTTCGTTTTAAGCGAAATCTCGGTGGCTGAGTGGTCTTCATCGCTGATCTTTAGTGCTGGCGATGGGTGACTGACCCTGAGGGCGCCGGTACCAATCCCAATCCCGCAACCGCAAAAGTAGCAGAATGGCTTCTTTTCAAGGAAATTTAATCTCAAATAAAACAAATTATGTTGTATTTATTAACTTTGCCAACAAATCGCAATAATTACGACGTTGGTATCTTCTTATGGTGAATTTTAATGTTATGCATTTACAATTTTATGAGTGTAAAAAGATGACATTTTGCGCACTTTTAACTAAATTAATACAAAAAATAGTTTATTAAGCTCACTAAAGTCAACCTTGCCCGACGTACCTTTCTCATGCCGTGTTAATATTAAGTCATATAACGGTATAACATTTATTAAAAATATGAACTATTTTAAGTTTTTAAGGCCCTGTATTAGCGAAAAGACAAATTAAAACACAGACCTTAATTCATGCCACAAAGGGTTGCATAGGTGATGCTTTTGTCAGTTGCTTAGCAACCAAGGTGATATGTACATTTCACGCCCTTTCTCACGTGGAATGCAAAACAACCAATTGTGTATGAGCAAACAATATTTTACAAGCACCTAAGAACACATGTCAACTGAATGCTATGTCTAGCCTGAATTCACACTTTCTTTTGAAATGAACGTAAGCCCTCGTGTCAACAAACGTAAGTTGTGCTTTTCTGTCGTGATTTCGCCATAACTTCCATACATTTAAATTCTGAAATATAATATCATACATACTAAAGGCCAAAATAAACATTAAGCTCCCATATTAAGATTAATTTTCCTATGTTTAACACTGTTATATGATTTTGGTCGTAATATATTTGCGAAATTACCTTTAAACCTCAACCATTTTTCTTTCCTTCTATCCATCTCCTCTATCTCAAGATTAGAATTATGATTTCAAAAATACTTGTTCCATTTTAGTTTGGTATCGATAAGAAATACTTTTTACGCCATGATGCCCGTCACACATAGGAGACATCTGCCGAGCAAAATTTCATTCATGGCACTTTGTTTTTGCATTGAAAGCACTTTGCTCTCGTGAGTGGCAAATTTACGCAAGAAAAAGATCACGAATTAAAAAGTCTTGCGTAAATTTGCCACTCACGAGAGCAAAGTGTTTTTAAAGCAAAGTCAAAGTGCTATGAATGAAATTTTGCTCAGCAGATTTCTCCTGTGTGTGGCGGGCGTAGGCGTTATTAAGAAAAGCGAACTTTACGAAAATTAACTCAGAGCTCACTTCAAATTGTACAATGGAGGGTCAGAACGTCATAAACTTTCATCCAATCAGCGTTGAGTAAAACGTTGGTGCGCCATTACTGCTAAAAGATCCTTCGTCGCCGCTATATAGCCTCCTTTCAGGAGGCAAAAGGCGACGTAAAATAAGCTGACTTTTAACTGCTAAAAGATCCGTGTTCAAAACTTTACAAATTACAGTACCATTTAAATATGCACTAATTTTTCACTAAAATGTGAAAAAGTGAACAACAAAGCACTTTTATTATTATTTGGGTAATTTTAGTGCGAAATTACAAAATGTGCATTAATGGCCAAAATGATTATCAATCAAATAATGACTACATTGCAGAATTTGCAATAATGTTGTTATATAGGGTGAATATAAAACAAAGAAGTTCCGGATGCAAAACCTTATATATTATTATACTGAAAACAACTTCCGTTTTCATGAGCGTTATCGAGGGATGAAAGCTAACTCATCCGAGCGCCGTTCATTTCATAAGCTTTGTGTCGCCGGGGTATCCATGCAGTGTCTAACACTCTCGTTGTCTGTGTTACAAATCTTTTGTCGTCAAATTTTTCGCCTCGCTTCATTTTATGTCTGGGTTTATTGGTGTGTCGACACTCAAGGCTAATTCGGTTATAATCCGCTAGGTGGCGTTGCGGGCTAAAATGTCAAATCGTGAACACTCTACTCTTTGACACGAGAAATTGCACAAATATTTTTTCGAATCATTTAGATTTCGGAATCAATTATTTTTAAATCAGTAAAATAATCAATTCATTCCATATTTTACATGCGCACAGACTAATAAAAGTAATAATTAAAGAAAATATGGAAAATTTAATAATCTTTCGTATTTTGATTTTTTTTTAAATGGTCAAAACAATTTAATTTCGTGTTAATTGTGTTAATATTTTTGTGTAAAATTTAATTTGAAACGAAACTGAAAATGGTAACTAGTAAAAAACGTTATCTGAGTAATCATTTTCCGTTTGTCTATAAATATTTCATTTCACATCGTACAATATCCAGTTGGTACCAAATTCTAAAAAACTCCAGGCTCTCTCCCTGATCGTTTGTTCTGCAGTTTCAGTTTTGCTTTGCTTCGATTCACACTTTGTTCACACGTCACAGATCACAGGAGCCGACGTTTTAGTAACACGCACTCCAGATGGAGCGAATCTAACACGCTACGGTTCCCTAACACTATACAAACGAATAGTGTCCCCATCATTGATGTTCCCACACTTGGTACATCCGTACCTTAACGTCACTGACACTGTGACAAACAGTAAGCAAATTTGTATTTACAGGGGCTTCCATGATTCTTTCAGCAATATCACGATGTCTGGTAGTCTGTCCGACAGACCCTGTAATTTGTTTTCTTAAGAGACTCGACAAGTCTGTAAAAATTGTAAGTCTATGGTTAACTGCTCGGCTGAGGTACAGAAGTCTATGTACAATAAATTCAAATTTACTTTAAAAAGGTAAAAAATACAATACAGAGACTGCAGTCAGTCTAGACGTCTGAGCTTGACTGTAAATATCGATTTTATTATATTTGATTTTTTCGGGGGGTGGGGTAAGTCTTAAAAAATATAGTAAACTGAGGCGCAAAAATATCGATACCAACCCTAAACTTGATAAAAACATGTTTTTATAAAATTAACAAAGTTTGTCAAATTTGACTGTAGGGGCGCGGGTTGGTGCAGTGGTTAGCGCGTCGGCCCAGCAATCTGCCAGCCTTGGCGGTTGTGGTTCGAGTCCCGCACCTCTCTTTCAGTCCGGAGAGACCGGAGCCCTGACACCGACGTAATGTTGGTGAAACCGTGGTGATGTCGCTGAAACATTGCCGAAAACCACGTAAAACCCCTAATCACTCACTCAAAACAGAGTCGGAGACTGTTTTTAATATGAAGACATGTCATTTTTACTTTATGTACATTCACATTATGCAGAAGAAGCCTCAAATTTGAAGGCACCATAATTGACATTCACCAGCTTTTTATCACAGATTTTGATGAAGTAAATGGTATAATTTCTTTTGCACCTGAGTGCATGATCTAAGCTTAAAATACCATTATATAACTAATTAATATCATTTTACTAAAGTGAACGCAATATTCTGTATTATAACGTACGATCTTCGTACCTCCTCGTACAATACACATAATGTTCAGCCCGTAACTTGCCAGGCGTCCGTGCATGGTTTAAACTTGCTGGGATACCACATGGCTTCACATTCGGTATGCAGAAGACGAAAAAAAGTAAAACAGAACAATACTGGCTTTATCACATATTATAAATTCAAATTTATTTCAAATTGCATTTTAATGGAATGCTAAAGAAGTGAACATTCACGCGCACAAACGAGCCACGTCGCGCACGTGTACATTTCAATACACGCCTTCGGGAGAGGTGTAAATTTCATGTAAATAATACCCCACTTCCTGTGAGGGCGCACATTTTCTCAATTTGTTGTGACGTCGCCCTGGGCAACTTGGGTCCCTTCTCGCCCCTCCCACCCGCCTGACACCCACAGTCTTCACTCCAG
>JAUELE010176867.1:0-13649 GCA_031471655.1 Diodora aspera
AACACATACAGTTTCCACATGAATAAGATGCTTCTAAAGGTTGCAATAGCAAGGGTGATTCTTGACACAATATTTATGTTGTTCCGTTCCGACTTTTTCATTGCCAGTGACAACCTGAGCCTTGAGCAATTCGTGTCTAAACGAATTGTCGATGAAATGCTGTGTTTAGTCAATCTGAAGTTTAACAATCACACCAAAGGCCCCATCTTCAAAATCCAGGGCATATGTGACTCCGCCAACTGTGATTGTAGGATTGAACCAACTTCACAAGCAACAAACTTAGGAGTCATCTTTGACTCAGCAATGGATATGGATAAGCATCTGCAGAAGAGCATTATTCCATCTGCGAAACATCAGTTTGATTCGTCGTAACCTCGACCACAACACTACTGCAACACTCATCCAAGCGTTTGTAATATCCCGCCTAGATTATTGCAATGCTCTGTTGATAGGACTTCCTCAGTACTAATTAAACAGACTACAGAAAGTTCAGAACGATGTAGCTCGAGTACTCACAAAAAGCAGGAAACATATCACACCCATTTTGACCATACTCCACTGGCTCCCTGTAAAGTTCAGGATTCAATACCAAATCATCCTTCTCGTCTTCAAATGTCTGCGTGAACTAGCTCAGTCATATCTGTCCAGTCTGCTACACGAGTACAAGCCTGCCAGAACTCTCCGATCACAGGATCAACTCCTGCTCCAATTTCCACACAGCAAACTCTCATCTTATGGCGAAAAATCTTATCAGAAAATCGGTTCTTCATTGTGGAACAGTCCCACTCCAGCTCAGATCTCAGAACAAACTCTCGAACCTTTAAGGCAATGCAAAAAACGTATCTCTTCAGGACTGCTAATAGTGTACACAGATAGCTCTTTTCAGCAGTTTTGTCCCAGTCATACTAAGCGCTTTTGAGAAGAATACACTTGATACTAGCTATATACAAGTATTTTTATACATACATACATTCATATACCCTGGAATCACTCAGTGAAGCTTTCTTGGCGACGGCTTGCATCCAACCATGTGTCGCGTCTCTCCCAACGCTCGGCGAGGTAAATTCGTCATGTATTTAAGAGTATCAACATGAACTTCTCGTGCATTGAATGCAACATTTCATTGGTTATCTATATTTAGCAGATTTGGACTTTCCATACACGCAAAACAAATATGGTGAATAGGAGTACATCAAGGGTAATTGACGGACCGTTGGCGGAGTCATATATGCCCTGGATTTTGAGGATGCACGGGTTGGTTAGGTTTAACGAATTAAACATCAACATAATATCCACACATTACGATGGACTCAAAAGAACTCACCAATTCATGTTGGTCATCAGATATGCAATGTTTTAGCGTTTCCGATCTTAAGTTCGAATCATACAATGTGGACCTAATTGTTACTGCAAGAAAAGTCCTCCTTTTCAGCAAATATAATGCGACAAAATAAACAATGGGCAACGCATGAATATTCGATAACAAACATTGTCGCTGTCCACACACGCAAAAGCAATGTCTGCAAGTCTCACCTTGCACTAAATTTGGGTATAACAGCAGTGATTACAACCGCATCAGGACAGAGTTAATATTTTAATTAATGGTTTAAATACAAAGGTCAACCCATTATTGTTTTCTCAGTACACCTACATTTCATTTCGCCTTCATCTCACTTCACACGATAACTCAGAATGATAAAGGTTACACCACTACATGTATACTAAACCAAAAAGAACTGGTATAAATATATCACATGAAAACACGTGCACTTTATATAAGTGTGTATGTATAGAAGTTGTAACATGGCATTTTTCATATCGCACCTCATATCGACCCGAGACTCCCATATCAGCCCGAGGGCCTCTGGTCCGATATGGTCGAGGGCCGATATGGGGTGCGACATGAAAAATCACATGTTATAACCTTTTTATCATTTTATCCTTTTGAATGAAGTCTTAATCAACTAAACACATTTTAAGCTCTGAAAGCAATATCCGTGTAATAAGCATTCAATTGGAAGTACATAGTCAACAAATTGAAAGTCAAAGGTTTAAAGTCAAATCGATGCCTATTCACTGTCTGACTGCGAATCCTCTGGTATGGTTTCGGCTGTGCTGAGTGATGGTCATAGTGACCTAAACTGTAAACATGTACACATTCCCTTCAAAGTGCTCAGTGACGTATTGCATGACGTCATTTTACTTGTAAGCGATGACGTCACTGAACTTGCACTGACTTTTCCAGTCGCTGGATCACCGGCTGATATGGGAAGCTCGGGCCGATATGAGATGCGATATGAAAAATGCCATTTTATAACCTCTATATATCACACGGCAGGGTTATGACTGATTCCATTCGACAATCCTGTCGTTCTGTAGATAATCGCAGCATCGTGTCGTGTCAATTGGTGTGGTAGCGTATGTCAAATCATCTCAATCTGCACGATTATAACTGATTCCGCCAATCGTGTCGCATTGAAGATTATCGTGGCATCGCATCGAATTTTAAGAAAGGTCGCAGCGTGTGAGGCCCACTTTAAGCCAAACTACACTTTAGTTTAGTATAGCGGTACAATATTCAGTGACTCATCGTGCCTCTCACTCACACTAGAATCATAATAAGTCAAAGCAAATGAGAATCTTGTAGAAAACAAATGTACAAAGTATGTTTCGATGTTGTAACCTGGTAATGTATTTTAGTATCACCGCGTTAATTCTGTCAGTATCTTCAACACGCGTTATCATCGGAAAAATACCACATATAAAATGTTGGTTAGAGAAGATTTCATTTTAATTTGGACAGGAACGTACATGTATTGGTGGGCAAAGCATTAAATCGCTATTTCTAAATCGCACAAGTTTTCAAAAGTGAATATGTTGTCCTCCCTTATAAATGATTTTGAAATATTACTACTACTACTACTACTACTACTATACAATGAGTCTACTTATATCGCGTTGAACTTCACGCCAAAGGCCCATGCTCAAATCGCTCCGCATCATAGGCCACTCTTAATATTTATCCATGACAAGTTTCGTGCGCCTATAGCATCGTTTTCATATTCTCATGAATATATTATTACTCTTATAAAGAGAGACCTCGCTTTCATGTGAATATCAAAGCAAGGCTAAAGGCGCAAGGAAACCGCTGTGCATAAATATTAAAAGTTTTCTATTACGCCATCATTTGAATAATGTACAACCGACAGCATTTCCCAACGCCCTAGGGAGTAAGCAATCTATGTTGTTAGGCTCTTGCAAGTTAACAACGTATGACCAACAATCTTCGACCAGGAACCCAATTTTACCGGGTACGTTCAGGTAAATTACGACCGACGCCACATGTCCAAGATAACAACATCGACCTTCTCAGTTCTCAGTGTGAGACAGGGTTAACCCATGAGGCCCGAGAGCCTTACAGTTTGAACCGGTCACCCATCCAACTGCGACGCACGTTGTTTAACTTCTCAAGCTTCTGATCTACGTTCAGTATGCCAGATAACTTGTATCAATGACATGCTACAGTAGACTAATCAGAATCGATTCATCAAACGAATTCACCCAGCTATAAGCCTTTCATTAATCTTTATAAATCCTTAATTCTATGTAAAGTAACTTGACATAACCACATCAATAATCAATTATAACCTGGAAGAAAAAAGATGATGATGATGATGATAAATGATGACCGTCATGTCTGCACAAAAGAAACGAAAGCTCTCTTGGAAACGAAAAAGGAAACGTTATTGCGCGTGCTCGTCTTTACGAAACTTAGACCAGTGGTTTCAATCACAATTTAACGGTCTCAAGTTAAAATGAAAAGGGAATATTTTGAAATGAAATATAATACTTTCTCCGCCCGGCTCTTTCCCGCACAGAACAATAATCGAATAAATAAAATGATATTTATACAAATTTCATTTGAAAATATTTGAGGAATAAATAGGCTCCACATTACATTTTGCAGGATTGCATTCTCCAGTCTAAAATAACTGATTGAATTTGAACACAACTAATTTGGTCATCAATGGAGCGCATCAAGCTAAATCCCAGAATAGTAGATGAAGCCACATTTACAGGAAAGGAGATTTTCGAAATCGGGGGCGTCAATACATGATCTGATGGAAGCTTTCGGAAATCATTGCCAGAGAATATGTTCGCAGTTATGTAATTATTTCTACACTTTTTTGTTCACTGTGAAATTATTGATTAAACACTATCTTCTCTAACTTAATCCACGAAACTGTTATAAAGACCTGTTCAAAACTTCTCTCTAGTTTGTAAACCGTAGTATTCAGCATATCGTGTTCACTTCGTCCAGTGATCCTATTTTCGGTCCGTAGTCAATTTTTGTGTATACGCATGCATTTTGCAAGTGTTGCTAAGGTTTACTTAGCTGGGAGTTCATGAAAATCAATCCATTTTAATTTCCTCCTTATTCATAAAAGTGTTTTGCTGTAGCCGAGAGCTAAGCGATAAACACGGATTAGAGCAAAATCAATATGAATTTATTACATTGCGAGCAAATCACCCCAAAGCTAAATGCATTAAAAATTAATATTATGTAGCTTTCCTTCCTGACCAAGCTGAATATTTTAATGTGTTTTTCTTCAACGTTGGAATGATAAAAAATCACCCCAGTTTAAACCATGAAATGTGTTCGTCCCTGCTTTTGGTTATTGGGAATTCTAAAGGATATCAATGGATTATTTCGATTGAATGAATTATTGCATCAAGGTTTCAAGTCGGTTTTTACAAGTTATAATTTCTCTTTTCACACGGGTCAGTTAGGCCTACATGTACATATTAACACTTGTCAAATGCTTTCTTACCACTTTCAATTGGTTACTATGGTGATAAAATATTTCCAAGATACAATGTAGGACTTTGAAACAGTCATGTTACTTCCAAGATTGTATTAAGTATGTTCATGTCTGGACATTAAATTTCTTTCAGATGGAATGTTCATTTCAGTATATTGCCCCTTGAGATTTCCATTTATCAGCAAGAACATGATCCTTAGCACTACAAACTTAAGTTCAGAGTTTTACGAACACTGGAAATAACTAAATAAAAGTGATTGGATTCATTCACTATTGAATTTACTGCTCGTCGGCTATTTGCAAATGCTTTCCTGGCTCCACAATAACAAGTCGAATCTTTAAAATTGTTTCGTGGGAAATTAAACAAACAAAAAAGTCACCTGATCGATAGAATCTGTCTGAGACATCGGTATCAAAGTCCATGCAACGATGTTGGTCAAGCTTGGTCAAACACTGTCTGTGGCCAGTGATCACCGAGTTCTTTCCTGGATCGTGAAAAGCGGATAAATGAGCTGATCGGGTCCCTAAATAACAGTAATCTTGTCCACAAGCTCCGACTAATTTGGCCAAATTACTGCAGTGTCACCGCAGACAAAGTATGCTCATCTATCTGCCCCCAGGGACTTCTGGCTGAGGATCTAAGCGTTTGAGAACACCGCAGACAAGCTCTTGCATTCAATACCCGTGCTGAACGGTAAAGTATGTTCTGTGCCCGAGAATTTATCAGATTCATTAAGTCTGCGAGACTTCATGCGACGCTGGATTGAAGGTATATTGAATGTCTTCCTTAAAGCCTCTTTGACGATTACCATTGAAAGACTTCCAAGAGACTCTGGATAAGTAAACGTCTAAATTCCATGAATTGCCAGGATCAAAAGAACATGACCAGTAGTTTATGTCGTTCTTGTGACCTTAAATGCTTTTGCTGCACTTGCCGAAGATTGAAATAGCTGCTAGTTAAACCCATCGTTTTAAAAGTATTTATGAACTACATGGGAATCTGTGTCTGTTCATCCACGGCATGGATTCGCCATATATGTGGTGTTTAATGCTAACATTAACCGAAGAAACGATTTATTGTATATTTGTACCTGAGTGGGTTAACTTAAAAGGACATGATCAAAGTTGCATCTCCAATACCGAACAAAAACTTTAAAAACGTTCAAATAGGTCTGAGTACAACGTCGATACATCAATTACATAACGGCGAAAGCCTAATGAACATAATGGACGGTTAACTACATTTTATTTGCCGAAAATGTACTTACTCGAACTCGAGAATTGATTTTAAATTTCACCATTTTGTTGACGTCATCGTTTTATGGATAATAGCTAGAACGGTGACAAACCAAAATGGTGACGCGCCAAACTTGACGAAAACGGCAACAAAGCTGACGAAAACGGTGAAACATTTTGTCGATAACGGTGAACGCTTTTGACGATAACTTTTCTCACTGAACACAATGGGTCATACGGTAGAGCTGGCGAAAACGGTGATACAATACAATGCACAATCTATTTTTAGCGTTAGACGACTCCGGAAATTCCCTTTTCTTTATCGCCTCAATTAGTATGAAATCGGAAAAACACAGCACGGTATTGTATCACAAGATGAATAGAAAGACATAAATTGGCGTACCTGCATCTTTGATCATGTACCTGTAAGGTTGATTTCCCAGAACTTTCTGGATTCTGGTAGATTTGTCCACAGAACAAATCAGAAAGTGGCACCATTTTAGTATAAATCGTATTTTTACCCATTTGAATCCATCCAACTAGCTCTGTTCAATTTCTACAGAACAAATCGAGTACATATTTCATTACTTACTTCTGTACTATACCAAAATCTTTCTTATTACAAGACGATACATGTAATACTTATACCTCCTTTAATTCGAAAACTAATTCAAACGAAGATCGGAAATAAAACACTTATATCTTGACTCCAAATAAAGTTTCAACATCACATGAATTTGATGATATCAATGAAATGTGATTAACCATCGACTCATGTAGATGCAGAGGTTATGAAATGAAATTATAACAGTGTGCGTAGCTCGTCTTATGACGCATATACTATTTATCAGGCACACACAGTGTATGTGTATGTACACACATTTGTTATCGGAGGAGGTTCAGCTTTCTTCAAGATAGCTTTGGGTACAAGGAAAGGCTGTGTGTGTGCAATATCTTTGTATGATCTTTCAAGTCGTTGTCTTCAATTTGAAACTGTGATAGCATGAATCGTGGAGATTACAGCAATTTTTTGGAGGAATACATTTTCAACTTTTTTTGTCCTCATAACAATGCCAGTTAACATTACTCTATTAATGCCATTGAGAACTAAATAATCGAACAGTTTGTTTACATTACATCCGGTGATTTATTACGAGGCCATATCTTGCTGGTAATATTTTTTGTTTGTGGAGGCTGTTTCTGTAAATATGTTCTTGAATCACTCTTGACGATCTGCCCAACCCACATACAAATTCGGAGTGATAACGAATTTACATTACATAATTTTTATGCTGCTTGTCAAATATTATTCATACACTCGTGTAAACTGCAGTTCACTTATTAACAGTAAATAGTTCAGAAAAGATGAATTCGCATCTTATCTCGTCTCTGTACGAGTTCTCTAGCGAATAAATACACCATTATTTAGAAGGTTGAGGAGTTAAAAGGGAACTTTGTTATTGTCACAAATTTGTTTGATTCCTTTTCTCTAGCGGATGCTAATATCCAATTAGTTTTCGTAAACACGCACCCGTTATAAAATATGAATACATAACTCTTTTGTCAATTTCTAAAACACAAGGTAAGCCTTGAACAGAAACGTGTACATGAGAACACTTATCAAGCTAATTTGCTGCTCTTAGCTGTCCATGTGTTAAATTATTAGAAGGACTTAATTCATATTTCTGTAGCGAGTGGTTCCTGACAGAAGCCGAGACCAAAGTTAATCGATAAGCAAACACATCTTTTACTGTTGGTAAAATAGACAGAGCAGTGAATGACGTTGGCTATTATATTTTTGACAAAGTCCTTTAAGTTGAAAACCATTGTTTTGCGCACAAGGGCAAACGCTAAAAGAGTTCATGTACTTAGATGTATTGAACAATGTTATGCGCCCTGTCTCTTCGGACATTACTGCAATAATTGCAGTTTAACCTATTTGAAGGAACTTTTGTTCAAAGTGCATACATTATTTTGTTGTGAAAGTATGTGCGATGACTCGTGTTTGAACTCGTGTTGGAGACAAGTGCATGCTTGACAACTTGTGCTTGATAATTAACCATGATTATAGAGTATACCATGGTATTATTAAAATTTGCATTTGTTAAACTTTGAGGCATCTTCTTTTTCGTCTTAGGGCAACATCGGATCAGACCTACTTCCGTGTAGTATACACATCCGTAATGCTAAACAAAATTAAACATTTAATTACTGTGGAATACATGAAAAACAACTTAACATAATATTATACGATCTTATTATTAATATTACTACCATTTTCTAGTGTAGCCGTTAAAATGTGTTAAAATGTAAGATATGCTCACATTGCTGCAATCACTCCTGAACAAACGAAATGCCTGGTCGTTTATAGATCGGTGGTATTTATTGACTGAAATTAATAAATAAATAATTTTAAAATAATTTTTTTAAAGAATTTTGAAGTCAAGGGCTTTAAGTTTAAATGGATCAAAATGGCGTTGAACTATTCTTGAACCCGGTTTCCAGTTTTTCTTCCCTCGCTGACACGGTGAATCCACACTTTTCTTCGAGCAAAATCAGTCTTTTTGCTTGGAAATTTGAAGAAACGATGCTTATTCCCGTCCTTTAAGACAATAAACCATGCTTCTCGCGTTTCTTGGTGAACAACAAACGAAGACGCACACAAAACTACCATACAAGCAATGAACAAAATGAAAATTACAGATGGGGTCAAAGTGCGTGTGACGTCACGAGCATCAGAGGTCACGAAGTCACTGGTAATATGCATACGGAACGGTTGGCGCGATGAGGCATTTTGTTTATCGAATTACAACGTAATTAACACTCGTACTGTCATGAGATTTTGCATGATGCCTAAATAGTATCAGTATTTTATGTACGCGAAGTTTTATTTTTTTCGGATGTTCCCCTTAAAGTTACCCCTTTGAAATGAATAGAAGAGCCTTGCCCCTTTGAAATGAATAGAAGAGCCTTTCTGATCTATCAGTTTTTAGAACAAGAGAGACGGTTTCATCTAGTTGAGTAAGTTGTGCGAAGGAAAGAGAAAAGTGATACAAAAAGAAGACGATGCATAAAAGTTAACGTGTCGTATTTAACCAAGATGTTGAAGGGAGTCTCAAAAACTGAAAATGAGGTTCAGTAACCCCTTGGAAATGAATAAGCGGACCTGGCTGACCTATCAGTTTGTTAATATGTCGGGTCAGATTCCTTCTCACCGAGAGGGATATGTTAGTGTTCCCTCTGTGTTCATATATTGTGCAAATGCATAGAGAAACTTGACGCATCGGATAAAGAAGACGATGCATGAATTTCAATTAAGCGAAGATATTCTGGGGTCCCCGAAAAAAATGAAATTGTAAAATTGTCAAATATTGAGGTATCCCTTGCAAATGAATACAGGTGACCCTGTTGATCAATCCGTGCTTACGGACAGCTCCACGTGAGGTTTGGATTTATTGTGAAGACATACTCGGCAACTTATTGGTCATGAAAGGGAGAATCAGTTGGCAAAACAGACGTCCTTTTGAGAGATGCACGTGGCGCCCAACTTTAACGTAATACACTGTTAGCATACACTCACAAATGTGAATTTGGACAGTTTTTTCTTGAATCGAGAGGGCCTGGCGGTGAATATTTGCTCACTTTACTCACCTCAAACAACGTATGAAGTTAATCAAGTAATCGCGAACTCATTACCTAATTTATAATGAAAAACTGAATAATACAATCAGTGGTTATTCTGAGCACTTGGATTTTACAGGATGCCCGTGCAGCTGAAAGTATGAGGATATTTGGTTATGCATGTTAAGAATCAACTGTGAGTGAAAATCTGCAGCAATCAGCAACATGACTCTCTTGAATACATATCTCTGCAAAAATCAACATTTGTTCTTTTGTCTTCACTCGTCTCTGGAAATCTTGGTATAGTTACTATTGGACAAAAGCACAGTTCGTTGATAGACAGAGCATGAGGTTCCAACCTCGAAAATAGTGGCTTATATTTTGCGATGATGACAAACACAGACAATTTGCAATTCGATAGGACTTTGACAATGGGTAAATACAATTATATATATGCACAATTTCATTCGCAAATACTTTCGGTATAAGTAGGCTTCATATTTTATTTTGTGTCAATTTTTGAGTGATGGCATTCTCCGATCTAAAAGAGAGGACTGAATTTGGACACAACTAATTTGGTCATCAATGGAACTCGTTAAGTTAGATCCGAGAATAGTAGATGGAGCCGCGTTTACAAGAAAGGAGTTTCTAGAAATCGAGGGCGTCAATAAATGATTTGATGAAAGCATTCGGAAATCATTGGCAGAGAGATTGTTCGCATTAATGTAATTTCTTCTACCTCATTTTTCACTTAGAGAGGATAGTGTTTAATCACTCTAACTTAATCCACGAAACTGTTATATGACACAATATTCAGCATATCGTGTTCGCTTCGTGCAATGACTCCTATTTAGGCCCGTCGTAAACAAGCATTTTTCTCTATCCACATGCATTCAGTGTTGCTGAAACTTACATAGCGCGGAGTTAATAAAAATCAATCTATTTTAATTGCCTCCTTATTCATAAGAGTTTTTTTTGCTGTAGCCGAGAGCTAAGCGATAAACACGGATTAGAGCAAAATCGATAGGAATTTATTACATTCCGAGTAAATCACCCAAAGCTAAATGCATTAAGAATGAATAGTATGTTGCTTTGCTTTCTTGAATAGCTGACTATTTTAATGTATCTTTCTTCAATGCTGGAATAATAAAATGTACCTCAGTTTAAACCATGAAATGTTTTCGTCCCTGCTGTTAATTATTGGGAATATTAAGGGATATCAATGAATTATTCCGGTTGAATGAATTATTGCATCAAGGTTTTAAATCAATTACTCTGTATAAACGTGTCAATTACACATAGAGCCACTTCTCAAATGTTTTTCCAACTTTAAATTGGTTGCTATGGTGACAAAGGACTGCACGTGCAAAAATAATACAATGCACAAGTACAAATTGACAGATGCGACAGACCATACTGTTAAGCAATATTTGTTGCAAACAATGTGAAAACTGGCCATAATGTTGTTCCGTGAATTTCAAAGCAGCACCGTGTTTATACAGATTTATTAGCGAAAGTATACACTATTGTGAAACAAACATTCTATTGTTTGGCATTGAGCACTGACTATCTAAATATCGTTTACAACTATACTGTCGACCAAAAACACGATTTAGAGAAAGATGATTACAACCTTTTCCAATTCCTGTTTTTATTACACAGTTGATTAACAATCGTTTTTTTTTCTGGATTATTTTGGTTCGTATCATGCTGAAACATAACTCTCTTGAATACTTATTTCAGCAAAAACCGAACATTTGCTTCTTTTCTTCACTCGTCTCTGGAAATCTGGGCATAGTTGCTTGTTGCGCTTAAGTACAGTTCGTTGAGAGACGCAAAATGAGATTTTCACTTCACAAATAGTGACTGTGTAACATTTCGATGATGTCCCTACAAAAGAAACAGATAAAATTAAGACTCAGCTGCAGATAGGACTTTGTTACTTCCAAGATTTATTAAGTACATGTATTTCTGGTCTGGACATTTTCTTTAAGATGGAATCTTCACTTCGGTTTGTTGCCCATTGAGATTTTCATTTATCAGCAAGAACACAATCCTTTGCACCACAAACTTAAGTTCAGGGTTTCCCGAATATCTGAAATACCTAAATAACAGTGATTAGATTCATTCACTATTGAATTTACTGCTCGTCGGCGTTTTGCAAATGTCTGCCTGGCTCCACAATAACAAGTCGAATCCTTTAAATTGTTTCTTGGAAAATTAAACAAACAAAAAAGTCACCTGATCGATATAATCTGTCTAAGGCATCAGTATCAAAGTGCAGGCAACGACGTTGGTCAAGCTTGGTCAAACACTGTCTACGGCCAGTGATCACAGTGTTCTTTCATGGATCGAGAAAAGCGAATAAATGAGCTGATCGAGGTTCTAAATAACAGTAATCTTGTCCACAAGCTCTGACTAATAATGCCAAATTACTGCAGTGTCACCGCAGACAAAGTATTCTCATCTATCTGCCCCCAGGGACTTCTTGCTGCGGATCTAAGCGTTTGTGAATACTACAGACAAGCTCTTGCATTCAATACCCGCACTGAATGGTAAAGTACATGTATGTTCTGTGCCCGAGAATTTATCAGATTCATTAAGTCTGCGAGACTTCATAAGACGCTGGGATGAAGCTGTATTGGAAGTTTCCTTAAAGCCTCTTTGACGATTACCATTGAAAGACTTACAAGGGAACGCTGGATAAGTAAACTTCTAAATTCCGTGAAATACCAAGATCAAAAGGAACTGAACAATAGTTTATGTCGTTCTTGTGAATGTTCTAGCTGTACTTGCCGAGGGTTTGATAAAGATGTTACATAAACCCATAGTTTTAAGAGAATATGTTCATGAACATCCTGGGAATCTTATTCTGTTCACCTACTGCATACATTAGGTTTATATGTACTTTTCCTGATCTCTACTTTAACGAAGAAAGCATTATTTTTGTACCTCCATTGGTTACCTGAAGGTTGAATTCCCAGAGCTCTCTGGATGTAGGTAGATTTGTTCACATGGTGCGTTAGGGAGTGGCTGTACGTTAGACGAAATCTTATCTTTAACCACTTGAAATCATCGGGTTGTGTTTAATTTCCCACACGAGCAACTCTGGCTGTATTTCATTCCCTAACTCCTATAAACTGCAACAGAATCATTAATTTCTTATCAGAAGAAGATATTACGTATGGCCTCCTTTAATTCGAACATTAATTCATACAAATATCGGAACAAAAACACTTCTGTCCAAATATAATTGCAACGTTAATAGATTTTGATGATTTCAATTAAATATGATTAAGTTCCGACTCATGTAGATACAAAGGTTATAAAACGAAATCATAACAGTGCACGTGGCTCGTTTTAATACGGAAATAAGATTTACCAATAACGCAGATTGATTAGTAATGTGCTTACCGATATATTTATTGCCGGAAAAACGTCCAAGTCTCTTTAAATAGCCTTAGGCTCAAGTTGCGTTTGTGCAATATCTTGGTAAGATAATTCATGTTGCCTTCTTTGCGTTGAAACTGTGATAGCACGAATCGGGAAGACAATATTAGCACTTGTTTCAGCAATAAATTTTCCATTTTTTTCTTCATTAATCTTTCGCCATTAAATGCCAACAAGAACTTAATAACCATACAGTTTGTTTACATTACAACTTCTGATGATTTATTTGAGAGGTAAATTATCTTGCAGTTAATACGTTTTTATGTGGACGTTCTCTGTACATTATGTCCTTGAATCGCTCTTGACATTTCTTCATTCAACATGCAAAACGAAGTTATAACGAATTTACATTAGATACCTCTATGCTGTATGTCGATGAAACCCATTCTGCGTACAATCGTGTGCATTTAACGTACAACCATGTCTTTTTTTATTAAAAACATGTCAAATTTGATAACAACCATGATTGACCCTGTTCCATGAATGGACCCCAAACTTATGATTGAGCCCAAATCGATT